>CM045068.1:11253793-11506293 GCA_024542945.1 allo-octoploid hybrid of Carassius auratus x Cyprinus carpio | reverse complement strand
CCCTAAGTGAAATCAAAAAGTGAAGTGTGACCATCCTTTTAGGACGTTTCTGTAACACAGCACCAACCACTAGTTCTAACTTTGACACTTAACCTAACCCACACACAACCCTAGCTGATGCTTAAATTTTAACCCTAAACACTATTCCTACTATCAGAATGTTTGTGTTAAACAAAACAACACTGGACCCCGTTAACTTTAATTGTATAGACAAAAACAGTTTTCAAAATATCTTGACATGAGGATGAGTAAATGATGACCAAAATTTGCCCACTGTTAGATCCTGTACAACATTTAATAAGGTATCTTGTCAGCTTGAGTGATAAATGCGCTGTGCAGGTTATACCTTTGACCTGAAGGGCTCCGGGAAGCCTCCATGGGGGATGCCGATGTGTCCTTGCAGGAACTCCACCACGGAGAGGGGGAAAGACAACTCATCCGCTCTCTCCTCCACCTCTGCCCGAGTCAGAGAGTTCTGCACCATGAACTGTGCCAGATCGCCCACAATCTTAGAGGAGGGTGTCACCTGAAGGAAGGGGAAGAGAGGAGAAGGACAGATAAGCAAGAAAGGAAAGACATGCTTGCTTAGGCCTCCATCGATACATCTCAGCTCTCCGCCAGGATTATCCACCCTCAGGCCGTCTGGCCAATATAAACTAGAAATAAGACAGGAGACCGAGTGCAGTGGCAAACAGAAACACAGCTTAGGGAGAAGATAACATTCGTCCGAAGGACAAAAGGGAAAAAGAATGGGAGAAAGAGAGAACGGAGAGGCGCTAATGAAACTCAGCACTAATGTGTTGTCTGTTAGCCCGGCCTACGATATTGACAATATTAACAGCGAGGGGACTCTGAGAACAGAAAGCCAACTATCTTCGATCATTTAATTAAGCCCAGGGAAATGAAAAGCAGCAAGGCGAGACCAAACGCTCACAGACGCCTTTGATTGGAGGAGATCAGTCAGAGCCTCTCTGAAACAGCAGATAAGCTTTGCTTAAAGCTCTTCCCAGTTGATCTGTCTCTGGGCCATAGGAGACAGGGACAGGATTATTTATTCGCTCCCTCTTTCTGCCCCTCTTTTTTGCCAAGTTATTTTTATTCAATTTCATCTGGAGATTGAGACGGTTGCAATGGAATAAGAGGGATGAGGAGGTGGAAGGAGAAAAGAGAGAGGAAAGCAGGCAATTAAATCTGCGGTTCAGAGAGGAGCTCTCAGGTCCACAGTACTCATGATCTTGTGAGCGTGAGCGGATTTCAAGAGTGAGGGTGAGACCCTTCTGAGAGCAGGGGGTGATAATTAAGCCCTATTTAACCTGGGAGAATGTTGCATATGAGCGATTTAAACTGCGTCGATCGTGGTGGTCACGTGACTTGATTACAGTGTATGAACAATCTTTAAAACGTTCCATTCATTGATGGAAAAAGGGGAAAAAAAACAGCACTTCTGCATGAATCTAAAGAATAACGCATATTTGCTCATCTCAAATGACTGGCTTCCAACCTTGAATGCAATGAAGAAAATCTGTTTTAAATATCTGAAAGGACTGATTATAGACACCTAAAAACCTAAAAATGATCTGGATTTCACATTATACAGGAAGTAAAGAATATGAAATTGGATTTCAAGTCAAGAGAGCCAGACTGAATACTGCTTAACCGTTTATTTCCACTATCTAGTATCTAGCTGAATAGCAGTAGTTGCACATGACATTATTTTTGATCAGATCATATTCTAATGCAGTTAATATTCAAAATAGTTATTCCTAGAGTTTTTATATTTTATGAATAGAACTAAAAAGCAGACAATTAACTAAAACTAAAAGCAGAATTATTTTATAATTATCATGCATGCAATGTTAATGAGCTTATATTAAACAGGAGACTATATTAAATACTTTTTACTATTTTTTTTTTGTATAATAGGCAAGGCAAGGCAATCTTAATTAGTATAAAACAAAACATTTCTGAAAGTGACTGAGTGTTAAAAAGGTGCTATGTACATAAAACAATTATGTATTATTGTTATCATCATTCAAATTTTCACTTGCCACACCAAAGAAACATTTAAAATAACCTAGTAAAGGATAAAAGAATTCAAAAGGGAAAAACAAAATTGTGAAATCTAAAAATATATATTGCATATAAAATATTTTTTTTTCATGGACATGAACTATCTTTACTTTATATTTATCTTTATCTGTATCTACCTACTAAAGGCTTGAGTGAATTTTATGCTGCTCATTATATCTTATGATAGATTTCTCAGATGACTGATTTTTTTAAAAGCTATAAAGCTGTCTCTTCAGAGATGGCTTTTAATATTTGAAGAGCTAGACTGTTTTGAAGCGATTATATGCCAGGAACCGACATTTCAAATGAACTAGTTTCGACAGGAAAAAAAAAGGAAAGGAAAATAATGAATTTATTCCAGTGCAAAATTAGAGGAAAACAACTGCAAAATCCTCTGACACAAACATCTATCTTTTATATCTCTAAGGTAGTTCAAAATGGTAGCTGTCCAACACAGTCTTTGAATAAATGATCTTTGATGAAAGTCTTATAAGAACTGAATATTTTGTATGATAGAGGAATTGATGTTACATGTTTGCACGTTAAATTTGACCAAAATAACTCAAATTTCAACAAACTACTTTTGAAGAATTCTAACATCAGATTGATATCAGCAAGCTGGGAAATGGACATGCATGTCAATAAAAGGAATGACTCATAAAACGTGAGCATTTGACAACATCACGACTCAAGTGTGTGAAACATAACATCTGAGAAAAAGACATCAACCTAATTAGCTAAAATGTGTGATGTCTTTGATTACATATAAAGACACCAGACTAGAGAAATGTAAATGTCTGTGATTTCAGAGAGACTGAAGATCTGGATTAACATAAGCAATAACAGACATGAAGGGTTGAAGGGGTTTATCATAACAGTTTGCACATTAATGCAACGTGTACTACTTCATTAATATTTTCTATTTGAGTCATCATGTTGAAAACCTTTTAAGTATTATGACATTTCATAATGAGCTGACCTGATTTCTCGTCTGGCAATCACTGAATAGTATAAATGTGACCGCATACTTTTCAAAAACGATTCCTGTTAAAGAATTCTATGCAAAACCAGCTCAGAGAAGAATTACAAGAGACTCAGAGGAGGATTGCAACATTAAAGTAAAAAAAGGACAAAAGTTATTTTTTTAATTGTGAATTACAATGTATTTTAAATGTACACCCAAGTATTCAGATGATATGAACAAAAATATTTGCAATGCTTAATGGGAGTCAGTCTTTGCCACATTTTGCTGTAATTTTTAGCCCATCTCTTATTAATCAATCCAAGATTATGGCTATAGTTTGTCACAAATGGGACAACTTGCATTATGGGTATGAGGGAATCCCTATAAAAGCTCAAGTCCATAAACCCCATCACAAATTACTAAAAATAGGTTTGAATATGTAAATAAAGAAAATGTTTAAGTGATTAATTGCTCACTTTGATGAGGTCACCGAGCAGCTTGTTGGCTTCTGCGTAGGCTTTCTTCACCTCCTTAAACTTGTTCCCCAGCCCCATACTGTGTGCTTGAAAGTGGAGATTGGTGTACTGGCCACCTGGGATCTCGTTCTCATAGACATCAGCATTCCCAGACTTCATGGTGGCAGTGCAGTCAAACGGAGCATAAAGGCCTCGGGTCACCTCCCAATACTCACTGTAGTCAAATACCTTCTCAAGAGAGATGCCTGAGAAAGAGAGAAAGTGGGGGAAAAAAAGAAGAAAAAAAAAAAGAGTAAAGAAAGACAGGATGAGACATCATTAGTCTACCAAGAGGAATAAGCAATCTGAGAACAAGTAGCACAACAAATGACTATCTGACATTAATATTTAATCAAAAATAATGAAAGTCCTTGTCTCTTTAACAGACTGCACCAGCTAATCAGGCATTCTTCCAAAGCTTTTAATCAGTCATCAAAAGCTCAGCACACAGGGGCCTGTATGTGGTAGAAGCAGGGAATTGGTGGCGGAGCATAGATTGCTTCCTGCCACTCACGGCTTCATCATTTACCAGCAGCAGTCAGTCAATTAATCAATCAATGAGGCGCGCCACTTGCAACAGAGTTTACATGCTCATTTGGCTCCCTCATCCTCACTAATCGCCCATCGCTGTGATCACAATAGTTTACACACGCACAGATCCGTTCTAACATGCGCGCACAAACCCGTTATACCGGAGAACAACTGCGCAAATCACAATAACGCTCTCATGAAACTAGCTTGCATGCATTTTTCTTCTCCTACTCGCTGCCACCCTGACTACAGGCTATTAGGCGCTATTGATGTAACGGTGGTAAAGCGGAGTATCCAGCTTGCCCCGTGCAGACCAATCTATCAGAGCACGTCAGTCAGTCCAGGCATTGATCTCTGTCCACACGGCCTTTATCGTGATGAACTAGCTTGAAGAGAAGAGAGAAAGAGAGCTACTCTGTGAGGCAGAGGGACCTGAGCAGGACAACGAGAGATTGATAGAGTGAGCGAGAAAGGCAGATTAAATAATGACAAGGTGAAAGAGAAAGTTGAAGGACAATCGGGAAGATGACAGGATGCTGTATCTATCCATCTATCCATCCATCTAGACGAACTGATAAGCAAACTGAGACAGACTTGGTATCTCTCATTTCACAATAAATCCTCACTCACATGTTTCTGTAGGGGCACTTTTCACCTTTATTTTCTCCCTTTTTCTTCACTTTAATTCTGTATTATCGTTTCTTATGGAAATTCATCTAAAATAGGGAAAAAATAGATTATATTTTAGTTGTCAAAATGATGGTTAAATGGTGGAAAAGTTCACAGATGGATGGATGGAAAGAAAAATTCATGAATGGAAGGATTGAATAGAAAATTCATGGATGGATGGATGGATGATGGAAAGAGAAATTCATGGAAGGATGGCTAGAAAAATACAATAAATGATACAATGATATGAAGTTACAAAAAATGATACGATATGATACAATACAAAGAATGATACAATACAAAGAACAAGCAACGTTACAAAGAATGATAGAAATAAAGAAATAAAGAGAAGAAGAGAAAAAGAAAAGATAGAATAAGAAAGAAAAACAAACTATAGGATGTTGTTCAGTCAACAAACTTGTTCACAACGTAGTTGATTTGCAACAAATAGCTGTCTGTTTGATTTTGAACATTTTTACATAAATGCCACATTAGAGTCAATTTGCAGGTTGTCATAACACTCAGCAGTTCTTGTTTTTGTCAGCTGTGCATGAGAATCAACACATAACATGATACTTCTTGCTGTGTAAATGTGTCTATATCGTTAAATAGAGGCATGACAGAAAACACCAATCACAATACAGCACGCAAACAGATGCAAGAAGACCAATCGGAACTCAGTATGCAAATAGCATGATAACAACGTAAACACCTTTGGTTATATTTGAAATGGTAAACATTCCATCAATGTAAGTTTGTTTGATTTTTGGTGAGTATGTTGAGAGGTTCGGGCGGAGGCTCAGGAGGAGGAGAGAACAAATGGAATGTTTGGGGAATATCAATACAGTGCAGGCTTGCGAGTGCTGTAATAAGTATTAAGCGTTTGTCAGCGCTGTCTCTTTCTCTTCACATCAACACATATGGCAGCTTGTTTTAAAAAGCTGTAAACAGGTGATTAATACTGGATGTTGCATATGGCAACAAAACAGTGCATAGAGAAACGAGACTGCAATAACACTGCCACAGGAAACCTGGCAGCCTCCAAACAATTCAATTACCTAGGCAACACCTCCAGGAGCAAAAAACCAAAGTAACGCAGGGCAGTGAGAGTGAGGTGGTACGGCTGAATCTTGTGGGAATAAAACAAACTGAATCAACAAAGGTGTGAACACCTCCTCATCATGTGAGCTCTCCGATGCATCTCGTACCGCCGAAGTCACACAACCACGCCATGTGGAGCTCCAGAGGAGGGGGTTGTATTTATACATAAAAGATGGACTTTCATAGAAACAACAACCAGGGTTTTCCGGTATGTTAGTGCCACAGCTCACGTCTCTGTGCTTCATTAATGTGATGTTCGGTGGCTTAATTAGAAAGTCTAGGGTGTAAATTATATTAGCTTACACAGCCTGCATTTTAATAACTGCTTTTGATATTTGCCAATATATAACCTTGGCTATATACTGGTCGACGACTTATTCTAAGGGCTTCTGCAGATTTTATGAAGGAAAATTTAAGACTCAATTTCAAGATATTCATTTTTTTTGCCATGAGTTCAACATTTAATGCCATGACTTTATGAATTTAAGACTTTCTGCCCTGATTTAAGACTTTTTTAGCCCTTAAATTGTGGAAGGCCATATGAAAACTTTATAAGAGCTCTATAAGACTCTTGACTGGTATCATTTTTTTATTATTATAATTTTTTTTTTTTTATCAGTATTGGTTGATATTGAAAACTTAATTGTACATGCTCATTTATCATATTTCTAATTTAATAACACTGTTAAATATATATATATATATATATATATATATATATATATATATATACATATATATATATATATATATATATATATATTTTTTTTTTTTTTTTACAAAATATCAAAATGAACATCAGTTTTTTAAACTGTATATTATAATGTCATGATGTCATGATAAATTCACTTGTACAGGTAGCATTTCAAATTATTGATTTTGGCTATTAACATGCTATTTTTCATTTAATTAGAAAGAAAAGATTACTCCATTTTAATACCGGTCATAACATGAATATAATTATCAACCTATAAGCATTTACCAGATTAATAATACCAATGTAATAATCCTTTAGTTGTATAGAAACAATATAAACAAAAGAATGTCGATATTCAGCACAAAAGCACGTTTCCTTGAGTGATGTTTATAATACAGTCAACAGGATGTCAGAAGTGCTGACATTTGCTGTGGCAGTATGAAGCAAACTTAATGAAGTAGATCTTCATGCCATTGGTCACTACAGCGGCAGGTGATGCAGTGACCCATGGTTGGACAGATGGTCTCCTACACGACCACACTGGAAAGTCTCTGGCCACAAACACACACACCCTACTGCGAGAAGGCCCAACGGGGCACGAGACTCATCAGTGAAGGTTAAGCACCAGCAGCCACAGTAATGTCACAATTAAGGAAAGGTCTAGGGGTCAGCCACCAACATCCAAATGATGCCTGTCCGCTCTGACCCTTCTCTCTACTCTTTTCATTCGCACCAACATCAATTTATTTCTCTTCTCCTTCTTTCCAGAGCTGGCTGGCCATGCTATTATCATTTTTCCCCATTTCTTTCATTACCACTCTTGCCCTGCTTTGTTTGCTTTTATTCTTCTTTTAGCTGACTCTATGAAGAAGGGGAAATAAATATTAAGAGAATGAAAGTGTGGGAGAATTTGCATAAAATGAGGCACAGCAGGTGAAAAATAGTGTAAAACAGGTGTGTTGAATATTAAATACCGCAAAGAGCATTATGGGTTGCAGTAAGAGCTTCACAACTGCAGAAGGATGAGGAGTAATTGTTCATGAAAATAGCTTTTATAATAGAAGAATGTTTACATCGTGTTCCCTTTAACATACAGTACGACCTGGAAAATGAGTGATGGGCTGTATCATGGAAACCCAGGCAAACTAAAATAAACGAGGAACTGTTTTATATGCACAGAGAACAACTGAAAACAAAGCAACCAATTAATCACTTTAACACCATGTCCTAACCAGGATGAGAGAAAGTAGCCAGAAACTAACAATTTTGCTTTCTACAATTAATGCAAAAATGTTAAGTAACCCATCAATCACAGTCATCAGGACATATACTATAATTTAATAGTTTAATATACTATACAGTTCTGTGGAGCAAAATATCTACCCATGCATCTATCTACCTATTTACCCATCTATCCATTTATCCATCCTTCTAAGCATAACAACATCCATCTATCTATCCATCTATCTTTCCGTCCATCCATCCAACTATCTACCAGTCCATCTACTGTATCTACATATCCATCCATCCATCCATCCATCCATCCATCCATCCATGTCTAAATATAACATCTATCTATCTATCTATCTATCTATCTATCTATCTATCTATCTATCTATCTATCTGTTGACACTTACATCTATTAATCTTTTCATCCATCCATCCGTTTGTCTGTCTATCTACCCTTATATCCATATCTACCTGTCCATCTATCCATCTATACACCTGTCTACATATTCATCCATCCATCTGTCCATCTATCAGTCTATCATAACTACATATTTACAAATATATATATATACACACATATATATACATATACATATATACATATACACATATATATATATAGCCATTCAACATTACAGTACAATTGAGAGCTATCAATTTTAACATTTACTAGACTTTTAAATTGTCATATTTAGGCCTACCTATGCCCTTCAACAGAAATATACGGAAACTGAAATTGAAGTTATCAATCACTAAATTCTAAATTAAATATAGATGAATCCTTACAGCTATATAAAAAGTTATTGAATTCCTCTTTTTTTTTTCTTTTTGTGATGAACAGACATCACAGAAGTTGGGTTATTAGGTTGTTTTGCATGTTTTTTCTTTAAGAGCTGCCATTGCTGAACATGATGCGGATCTGACATGCATCGTATTTTCTCACAACTCTCCTTACCGTTTCTGACTCACTTCAGGTATTAAAGTCTCAATAATGAACTGACAAGTTGAATCAAGTGTATTAGATGAGTGAAACAGTGCTGGGCTGCTCCAGGAGAGTTCTGAAAACCATTTCAGAGAGATGTTCTTAAATGTGACTCATATAAAATATATTACATGCATGCACAGTTTTAAGTCAGCTTTAATAGTCTTTTTGGTAACTTCATGACTTAGCTGACCACAACATTGCATGCACGTAGATTATTTTGCTCTTTGATATGAAATGATAAAGACTACAGCACGCGCTGGCGTCTTTGTGCATGCAATTGAAGAGCACGTGCTGTGAGAACAGTACCGTTTCTGCACTCGTTTGACTCGCGTCTACTGCTGAAGTGGAGCACGCGTCTGAAACGTCTCCGGATTGATGGGATCGTAAAGAGGTTCTGCGGCAAACCTTGGCCCTGACCCTTTTTTGACAGCATTAATATATATATATATATATATAAAAATAATATAGTGTATATCAGCTCAGTTTGACAGCCCTATATATATATATATATATATATATATATATATATATATATATATATATATATATATATATATATATATATATATATATATATATATAAAATATAGTGTATATCAGCTCAGTTTGACAGCCCTCACCAGTATTGAGTTTGGTGCCTTTGGTACATGCCACAATGGCACCCATGCTGGGCTGTGATGTCATTCCCGCCATTGAGTCAACCGCCACATCCACAATGTCTGCTCCTGCCTCTGCACACGCCAACATGGCAGCCACTCCGGCCCCTGCGGTGTCGTGAGTGTGCACATGGATCGGCACATTTGGGAAACGGTCCCTCAACGCGCCCACCAGCAAACGGCCAGAGTCAGGCTTTAGGAGACCCGCCATGTCCTGCAGAGAGGAGAGACAGAGGGAGAAAGTAAAGGAAAGTGAGAGAAGTGCACTAGAAACAAACAGAGACACAGGTATTTTATGTGTGGGTGGAGGCAGAGTGGGAGCAGCAGTCAAGATTAAAGAGTGAGCAAGAGTTGAGGTTAACAAAACAGACAAATGGATAAAAAACCCACACTAAAATAAACAAACAACCACCTTGATACAGAGGATGTGTGTTCCAGCCTTGACCAGTTCATCTGCTAGTTTGAGATAGTAGTCTAAAGAGTATTTCTGCCTCGTGGGGTCGGAAACGTCGCCAGTGTATGAGATGGCCGCCTCCACCACTCCTCCTGCTGCACCTGCTGCCTCCATCCCCAAGAGCATGTTTGGAAGATAGTTCAACGAGTCAAACACACGGAAGATGTCCATACCGTTTTCTTTGGCCACCTCACAGAACCTAACAAAAACAGGGAAATTATGTAATGAGTATCGATATACAGTATCACAGAGCTGTTTGATTCGGTCTTGTTATTGTTAACTTAAGCTAAAACTATAAAGCTAAAACACTGAAACAGAAATAAAGTGAAACAGCACTTTTATAAAAAAACAAATAAAAATGACAAGCACATTATAAAATTCATAAAAATAAAACTAATAGAAAATACAAAAAAAGATAATTCTAAATATTAGCATATAAATAATATTAAAATAGCACTGGTTTGTTTACTTAGGGGAGGTTTAGAAGAGCTTTGCTCTCCTACCTGATTTAAGCAAGTATTAGGGCCCATCAAAATGTCAGTTGCTTATGTTGCCTACATTTTATGGGAGATTTTTGATCCACAAGACTGAAACAAAGCCATTAAATGAGCTCAAATGCTCCTAGTTCCACATTCTAATATGAATTAAAAGCCATCTGAATGGTGTTTGGGGCCAGAGTCAGTGGCAGCAAGAAACAAATGGAGAAGACAAAAGCTAGTGAAGACAAAGGGTTTTTCTAACAAATAGTGGAACTGAATGATTTTTCAGTATGTTTGTTAATGTCTGCATTCTACCGCTGAAGTGGGCTAGAAACCATATTAAAATACTCTGTCAGTGTTTCATTTGGCACTATTCAGCAACAGCATTGTGCTCTGAATCTATAGTGTAATGCCAAAAGAATTTACTATTGAATGCAATACAAACTCATAGCAAGCAATTCATGAACAAATTACTCTAATGAGCAGGTTCTTTTTAATATTGGCAAACAACAAAAAGAGTCATTTCCAATTTGATTCCTCACGTGCTTCCTCAAAGGTATGAAAATAATCATTACTGGAAGTGGAATCTGAATCAGAACATTTAATTCCTTGGGTTTCCATCAGTAAAAAGATTAACATGTGAGAAGTTCATTGAGACTGTGAACAGGTTGTGGTGTAAGATACCACATGACTCACTTGAAGACGGCATTGTCAGGGTAGTTGGTATATCCAACGGCGTTGGCACCTCGCAGAAGCATCTGAAAAGGCACATTTGGCATCAGAGCCCTCAACTCTTGAAGCCTTTTCCAGGGACACTCACATAGGAAACGCATTGCCACGTCAAAAGTAGCACCTGGTGAAGAAGAGAGAGAGACAAAAATAAATAAATAAGAGGATCAGAATATCCAGCACAGGAGGAACAGATGTGGAAAAGAAGCAAGAAACAGCATGTAAAGCACATTCCTATTGGAATCAAAGGTTTAAACTTATTTATTAGTGAAATCATCAAACAATTTAACAATGGAATTGCATTTATTTTGAACAAACATTTATTCCTTAAAAGTACTAAAACATCCAGAGTTATTAAGAGCAATCAAAACCAGACCCTGGCTTCACTGGTATTAGATCGATCTGTGTTATTCAGCTGGAATGAGGGAAATATTTGAGTCAAGCTGGAGAATAGTAGGCTGGGTTTGCTGCCAGAATGCATGAGAGCGGTAAGGCAAAAAATAGGGAGGGAGGGAGAGAGAGAGAGAGAGAGAGAGAGTGCGAGAGAAAGAATGAAAAGGAATGAAAACAACAGTGTCGAACTAGTACCACACCTCCCCAGTTTTCCACGCTGAAGAGGTTATTGAAGCTGTGAGCCACAAAAGGTGCAATCCGTTTGAGGTCGTGAGTGCGTACGCGAGTGGCCAGGAGGGACTGGTGGGCGTCTCTGAACGTAGTGTCCATAAGCAGCAGACCCTGGTGGGCACGTACCGCCTTCGCAAAACCATCTGGACCCTCTCTCAGCAACACATCCCTGAAACCCACTGGTGGCTCACCTGCAGAGTGCAAAAACTGCCAATTAATAATACGGACATTATTAACACTGCGCTGCGTAGGACTACAAAGGAAAAAAAAAATAAAAAATGTATCAGGGCTATTATTCACATAACAACGTGCATCTTAATAGACAAAGTTTTATAACAGAAAAAAATGAAGTAGTTTCTCCAGAACACAACAACTGATTTTCACTCTTAGAACGTCCAAACAAATCCACACAAGACGTAAAAAAAGTGAATGAAAATGTGGTGGAGGGGCTCTTCTGTAAACAAACGTCTTGAAGGATGAATTATGGCCAACTTGTGAAAGATGTAAACATACTCTACTTCATGCCTTCTTCAGTGCATCAATGAAATATCACAGCAACCAAGTGAAAAGGCAGCTTATACTGAGTTTGTAGTGGGAGAAACTGACAGCGTGTGAATGTAAGATAAGGAAAGTGTGTGTCTTTCTCACCGAGGGGTACTGGTGGGATGACCGGATCGATGGGAGAAGGCTTAGCCTTGACAGGTATCGGAGTAGTCGGGCCGTTCACCATAACATGCCCTGAATGACGAGCAAACGCAATCACACACAAATAGTCCCAACTGCTTCAAATCCACCTCTGCTGGTATAATACACTGAGTGGATGGGTCAAGTGGACTGGAGACTGCACAGCCCACGTTACTTAAAAGGTTTTGGCTCTTGGCTTGCTTTAAACTTTGTAAAGGGCTGCTGAGAAAGAGCAGGGATGGTGAAAAGTACACATTTTGTTCATATGCACAATACCTTTTTTCATTTTATTATACTTATTTTTAAAAGAAGTATCTTCTGCTCTCCAAGGCTGCATTTATTTGATCAAAAATTCAGTAAAAACAATATTGTGAAATATTACAAAAATTTAAAATAGCTTTCTTTCTAAAAATATTTTAAAATGCTACTTATTCTTGTGATGCAAAGGTGAATTTTCAGCAGGCATTACTCCAGTCGTCTGTCTCACAATATCTTTCAGAAATTGTTCTAATATGCTGCATTGTGCTTTTCAATTTTTTTCTCCCCAGAGTTCTCTGCTAAATAGAAACTTCAAAAGAACTTCAAAAAATGTCTTTACTCTCACTTTTGATCAATTTAATGCACCTTAGTTAAGTATTATATTTCTTTTTTTTAAAAAGTCTTACTGATGCTAAGCTTTTAAATGGTTAAATTCTCTCTGTAAAAGTTGCACTGATGTTAAGTATACATAATAGAAACCCAGAGCTGTTTATAATCTGTAATAAGATAACTGATGCATTAAACATGCATTCAGTCATTTTACTGCACCTCAATAAAAAATAAAAAAATAAAAATAAAGTTTTACACAACGAAAGTGACAAAAATGTCCAAGATGTTATCAATGTGGGGTCAAAAATGACATGTAGTATATTCTATGAAATTTGATTTTATCTGCTGTCTGACCTTCTATTCTATTCTATTCTATTCTATTCTATTCTATTCTATTCTATAATGTGTTTAGTTGAAATAATTGCAATAAAGGCTTATTGTTTCATGACATCTTGTGTATCATTTAAAGCTACTTGATTTGATTTTATATTTAGCAGCCATTACTGGTCATTCTGCAATTTTAGGTCAATTAATTAACTCAACTGAGTTTGTGTCATAAATAGTCAACATGCTGTGTTTTATGGTTTAAAATAAATACCCTCATTAAGGTATAAATGCCTCTGATAATCAATTCCAGCAGAGCAAATGAAATCGAATTTTAAAAAGTTCATTTCTGACACTAAAAGTAACTAATAGCACTCAAGAAATATGAAATAAACAGCAGAAAACAAATTTGCACCTTTAAATTCAGTCAAACAAGTGTGAATTATGTTCACTGAATCAACTGTTCAACAGTGTTACCCAGGTAGTGAAGCAGTTTCTGGGCTCGGTTCTGCACGGGTTTGAGGTTGAAGAGATCTGGATTCTCGTCGATGAACTGAGTATCTACCGTCCCATTCAGGAACTGATTATTACTCAGCACGTTCTGGAGGAACGGGATGTTTGTCTGGGGAGAGAAGAGAATAGATAAATACATTTGTAACTAGTTCTGTGAAACTGATGAGCTGAAAGCTGGAGAGAGCCTACAGTGGGCAGCGCTTGAGAGAGGAAGACCAATCCAAGACTGTGCTCTCACACGATCTGAGCTTAGGTGCTAATGGTCCTACACAAGGCAGATGGGGCCATTCGGTAGACAGTTCTAAAATCAATACCATTATCTAAACACTCAATACTCCCTTCCATCACTATCAAACCTGCCTTTGAGTGTGTGCAAACTGGGCTCGGGTCACTGAGGAAACTGTGCTCACTGTTACAGCATGAAGAAACAACTCAATTTACTGTGCTGCTGACATGCAATACATTACAAGTCCTGCATTCTTGATATAGTCATGCATTCCTGTAGTGCTCTGAGCTAAAACCAATGGCTGAACATGAAGGATTTTTCCAGAATCCATTAGCCTGACTGTCGATAATGGACTCCAATGGCAGCCGGAGAAGGGGAGATAATAAAGGTTCAGACAGGGTATGAAATCAGAAGGTTGAAGAGATTGAGTTGAAGAGGGGGCAGATGTGAGACTAACAGAATAAGCCAAGTGTTAATTGAAACGCAATAGTTTTAGCACTTGGCTTTTGCACCCTTGCCACTTACATACATACACATCACACACTGATTCTCTATGGAAGAGTTTAGCAGAGACCTTAAGAGAAGAAGGAGAGATCAAGGATGAGGAAGAATAGAAGCCAAAAGAGAGGCCAAGTCCAAATCTTCACCCAAGAATTGAGAGTTGGAAACTGCAGGATTCCCCCTCATTCCAAATTCCTGCTCATTCCAAACGTTTGCATTATTTCTCTCAAAAAACAAAGCATTTCAAACCCGAAGGACATTCTATTCACCTTATTTTTAATGTAAAGGAAAACAGAGTCATTTTTACCTTGAATACAAAGACTTCTGGTGTCAGATGTTACCTTGGGGTCTATTACATGTCTTGCTTTTTGAGTGATCTTTGTTGGTGGACCACTCAATTTGTACACAATCTGTCTGGCTGTGGATTTGTGTCCAAACTTTTTAGAGATGTTTTTGTAAGCTTTTCCTGATTGGCAACAACAACGCCTTTTCTGAGGTCCCCAGAGATTTCTTTTGTTCATGCCATAATTCACTTCCTCAAACATGACCAGACTTTGACAGATCTCTGTTCTTTAAATAAAACAAGGGATGCACTGACACCTCATCCCACTGATCAAAAATACCTCTGACCAGATGGACTCTAATTTTGCCTTTTTTTTGTTTGTTTTTTGTTTTTTTTTCCATTGGTATAATAATGCATAACAGAGGGTTAATGATTTTTTTTAAAGCACAGCAAACAAAGGACTTTCAATAACATGATTCTGCAACCACATCCTGTCCATATGTTCAATACAAAATAACCATGATGCTGAAGACCACAAGCATGCACATAAATCCACAATAATCAAGAGCTTCTCTTGGATGGTAAAGGAAATATCTTTTTACAGCTTTGCTTGGATAGTGTTGTTTAGTGATAAACCACTGGGTATTGCTGGAAACAATTTATTGCCCACAAGCTCTCCACAACGGCTGGATAAAGTTAGGGAAGAAAGAGAATAAGAGAGAGCGGGAGAGAGAAAGCACTGGAGTTTAAACATTTAAGCACAGACAGACTGTGAATACATAGTATTCACGGCTACCTGTCTGGATTTTTATATTTACAAATAAAGAGCAACCACATTGAAGAATACAGGGTTAAGATGAGCAGTTACAATGCCAACCATCCAGCCACACGACCTGTATAACAAGACAGATGGTAGTACAGATGGCGATATCAAAACTTGGTCTCTCAGATTTAACCAATTTGACTAGCTCAGAGTTTAGAGCTGTCCAGGGTGCTGAAATATCTCAAGTCCACTGTGCTTTCTTCTGTTTTCCAACCTTCTGTTCCTCCACACAGCTGTATTAGAAAGGCTCAAATATGCCTTAAACACCACCAAACTAGAAATGTTTTCCTCTTAATTCATATCAATTCACATGATAGCAAATTATTACTATAAAAGCTAGCATTATTATAATGAAATCTTCCACAAGTTTTGACAATTCTGAGGGCAATCGACTGAGAAACTGAGAAAGACCTAGGAGCAAATTTATTCGTAAGTAAAATCATCATGGGGTGTTTAATTAAATTCAAGAAATTATTTTTATTTTCATCTTTAAAATCTTTAAAACAAGTATGAAATATCACCCATCAGCAAGATGCATCATCATTTTATACAAATGTGAATGAGAAAGGCACCAGCAGCAAAAACATCTTTCAGAAATAGTACATAAGATTAAGTCTTCAAATTGTGAGGAAACGGTGATTGTTATATTTAAATATTGCCGATTTGCTTTGTTTATATAAGCACATACACTACTGTTTAAAAATTTGGGGTCCATAAGATTTTTTAAAATGTTTTTGAATGCAGTCTTGTGCTTTATTTGAAATACAGTAAAAACAGTAACAATAAAATACTGCTATTACAGTAAAATATTATTACAATTTAAAGTAACTTTTTTTATTTTAATATACTTAAAAATATCTATATTTTTATAAATAATAATTATCCTTCAGAAATTATTTCAGTATGCTGATTTGATGCTCGAGAAACATTTCTTATTATTATCATTATCACTGTTGAAAACAGTTGTGTTACTTAATTTTGTGAAAACCAGGATGCATTGATTCCAGGATTCTTTGATGAATAGAAAACTCAATGTTTAATTTTTTTTTTTTTTTTAATGTACAAGTGTTTAACATTACTTTTGAACAATTTAACCCATCCTTGTTGAATAAAAGTGTCTTTGCAAAAAAACAAAACAAAAAAAGAACCTCCTAACCCTAAACTTTTGAACAAAATAAATGTCCCAATTAATTCTCAAACTACACATATTATTTAGTTACCTTAAAAATGAAATGAATTCATTACAGCCGTAATATTTTCAATTGTAAATTCTCTCCTACAGGTTCAAGAACCCCTGTGTACCCCTGCTTGGGAATCACTCTTTCACAGCAATTATTTGTGGCTTGGATCCAGCAGTTGCAGTCTCTTTCTTTATGCAGGCACAATGTACATACACATATTAATCATTCATATTTGTCTCATGGTACTTAAATGTTTTATTCATGACTTGTCATTTTTAGAAACATGATTTAAATGAACCCAAGACTGATTTTGGCTCGCCGGCTAAATCTGGAGTCTGATACGTCAGCTGCAGTGAGGTTTAGCAGTCTCTGAGCCCATCGGTTACATGCTCCAAGTGTGTGGAGCTGGGCTGCAGCGGGCTGTTGGCAATGTTGTGTGTCGTCCGCTTAGCTGTGCTTCCATGCAGTTAGGCCTCTATATATAGACCTGCATAAAGACTGAGTGACTCATGCTCACCTAAAAATCACAGAGCCCAGAAAAAGATTATGGGAATCAGAGAAAGAACATGAGAAACGGAGGAAAAGTGTAACTTGGACTGAACATCTTTGGCTCGTTCTCTACTTCTCAACTTTGCTGGCCGTGTAAAGCTGTATTAGCCTCACGCTCATAAGATGATTATACAGCTCAGCTTATAAGAACAGCTCTCTCATGATTTAGATTTGAACCCGTGACCGCCTGCATCAACAGCAAGAAGAACCACTGGACCAAGACATTGTTTTTAGGCTAACACTTTACAAAAAGAATCAATTTGTTAACTTTATTTAACACAATAAGTACAATGAGCAATGCTTTTTCAGCATTTATTAACTGTCATTCACTTCCTTTCAAAGCTTTCGGATCAGTAGGATTTTTTGGCAGAAATTGAAATTATAAAAGACATTTATAATGTTACAAAAGATTTCTACTTTGAATAATTGCTGTACTTTTGAACTTTTATATTCATCAAAGAATCCTTTTTTAAGCAGCACATCTGTTTTCAATGGTTTGAACGGTTTGGTTACAAAATCAGCATATAATGATTACTGAAAAATTATGTGACACTGAAGACTAGAGTGATTTAGTCTTTCAGTAAAATTCAGCTTTGCCATTATTAATAAATTACATTTTAAAATATATTAAAATAAAAACAGGTTATTTAAAATTGTATTAATATTTCACTGTATTACTGTTTTAATGTATTTTTGATCAAATAAATCCAGCCTTGGTTAGCATAAGACTTTGAAAAACATCTTTTAAAAATTCTAACAGACCCAAAACTATTATACTAACACATTTTGACATTTCAAATTAACATTAGTTATGTATTATGAATATTCACCAATTAACAACATAGCACATAGCATATTTTCAACTTATTATTAATAAAAATCATTATTAGTTCAGAATACCTATTGAAATACATTAAAATGAACATTACTGTTAAAAGTGTTACTGGTTTCATTGTTATTTGAAAGATCATGCATTTAAATTTTTTTTTTTACTCATTTTAAGTGTTTCTTTTCCCACTTAAAAAGCAAAAATACAAGTCAGCCAATGATGATATTTTGTGGAAAGGACTGGACCCATGTCACGTCCTGTCAAGGGCATCAGAACATGCCCTTGTTGCCCACCTCCAATTACTTGTGAATCTGTAAAAACTGAGTACTCAAAATCAGCTGCTCATTCATTTTTATTGATATATAATGAATTGCCATTTACAGGTGGTAAAAATCAGCTCTATGGAAGAACTGGTGACAAAAGTTCTTAGTGTGTCTGCTTTCCAATGGTGCCCTGCTGTTAAAAATTAACAGTCAGAGGGACAAAGCTTTGGGCAATTCCTCTCCAGATCCAACCTCACACCACAGTCAGCCAATGCACTCTCAATTTACCATTTTTACCCTTGCATTTTGTCTCCCCCCTCATACCAAGAGCCAAGACTGCTTCAGGCTCTGCCACTCCCCCCCCCCCCTCGTTTTCTCTTCCCTCCCTCGCGCTCACTCTGCCCTTGCTGTAGCAGACACATTGCAGTCGCAAACGCTTGCACTCACATCGTTTTGCTCTCTGCATCAGAACCAACAAATCACAGACTCACGCAGTTCAAGAATACAGAGCAGGAACGTAAAAGCAAAAACGAGGCATTGATTGATGGCAATAAGCGACATCAGTGGGGACTCAACAGCACGGTTATATGAAGGTTCTTCGTGCCTGTAGGTGACGATTTCCTACTTTGAGGGCAGGATTTCCCTGGACCGTTTGCAAAAGTAAAAACAAAAGAAGCTGTGGGGAGAGAAACGAGGGGTGAGGATGCTACCCAAAATCCCTCCCTGAGAAACCTGAGAGGATGTAGAGGGAAAGGGACCCCTGGAGAGGGCAGCAGTTCTCTTGGATGGACATAAGCAGGAATTTGGAAATAAAAAAGGTTGGTATATGTTTGCCTTCACCCTATAGGTATTTAGGAGAGGTTGAGGATTAGTGGAGATAAGGAGATAGTTAAGACTATAATAGTAGAAAGACTATAATAGTTCATTAAAATGGATTAAAATGCAGTAAAATGAGTGTATAGACTTCAAGTCCATCTAGAAAAGAGTGTGTGCACACGCATACACACACATTTGGCTCAGTCAGACCCACAGGGTCTGCTTGAAAGCAGGTCTAATTGGATTATTTGCTTTAATGCGCCAGTTTACAGGAAGAATCAATTAATTTAGGATCCTCAATCATCTAAGACACCAACATCAGCAAACAGACATGAACAATACACAACATGCTTTCCACTTTATGGTGTGGCATCTGAGCTAAAGGTCTATGCAAGAGAAATGAGAGAACAAAAATAGGCTGACTATAAAAAAAAGGAATGTGAGCTTTTAATATTAGTTAAATATTTATTAAGAGAGATTTTTGTTTCTTTTGGCAGTTAACTCAGAGTACAAGCATGGATTGGGAGCCACTTGCTACTGGAAGCATCTTTGCAAATAAAAGAAGATTTGAATAAAACAAGCTTTCACTGGATTTTGACTTTAATAATGCTGTGAAATAAAGGAGAATTTTGGATTTCAAGGGGGGGAAAATCCAGACATACCCAATTCAGTTTAACTGAGGTTCACTAAGGATTATGGCAACGGGGCAGTGACTCATGGCGAAGAAAAGAACGACAAGGCAGTGAGGATGTGACTGTCAGTAAGTCATCAATTTGACCACAGATCAGTTAACTATGAGGAACAAATCGACCCTCAGCACACCTGAATATTTCCATAGTGTTTCACTCTGGATTTTAATCTGAAACAATGATGGGACTAGCTGGGCAGTTTGTCTATAGAAGAACTGAAAGGATTGGAAACCATTGTAAATCTTGATGAAACAGACACAAACAGGTATGAAAAATGACAGTTATTTTTCTCCTTTCCCTTCCATGCACAAAATATCCTACTGCTGGCAGATAGAGGCTCATGAAGTTTGTCAAATGTTTGCAGAATATTTACAGTGTGTAATTCCAGATTCAGCACAATGAATATGAAATCCACTGGGTATTCATTCTTTATTGCAAATTTGAACACATACAGCTTTGAGCCAATTGCACATGGTTATTTATAGGATATAACTCTACTCTCTACACTGTCCCATCTTATCTCTTAATCTCTCCCTTTCTCACTTGCATACACACTTGTTTTAAAAACTGCTTTGTGAGTGTGACACTGGAACCATTACGTAAGAATGAAATGAACAGGCCAAAATCACATAAACAACAAATAGAAGCATCAGCATAACACTTTATTGATGGCAACTGATGGACTAATTAAACCAAGTCAAGCATTTGCAAATGTTTAGGGACAGTTGTGCATTACATATCACAGGGTTTTGGTTTTGTGTAATCAATTAAACTTCATTTGCACACTCATTGCAGCTTGTGTCATTCCCTTCTGTTCTTGCACTGGTTGGTTGGAGCATGTCTGTCAATGTGTGCGACAGACCAGACACACACAGACAGTTATGTATCAGGTTAATGGAGTAATCAGACCCCTGTAGGAGAGCAGGGAGCAGCAGGGAGGAGAACAAACAGACTTGGGTAAGACTTGGGTAAATAGATACACTTTGTCTGCACACACAGCCAAAACAACAGCCACATAATCTCACATCTGCGATGAGAAGACAGCCAAGGCATTCATCACTTAGAATGTGACTGATCATCTTGGTGCTTGTCCCTGGCAGCCAAATCGAGTCTCTCTTTCGCTCACAAACCAGGGGAAAAGTTTAAGGTTCTTGCTGCACTTGCTGGATACATGATAAATGCCTTGAAATCTAAACAACTGACAAAGGATTCCAGGTAGACCATTAATCTGAAGCAATGGACACTGGTAGATTAGCTCACGATTAGCTCCTCTTTGATGCACTCTAAGATGGAGCGAGCTTATACTGTATGAATGACTAGGCATGCTGTAACACCAAGTCTCAGTAGCAATTAATGAATAACTGCAATTGTGCAGGGGATTAGTGAACGGACAAGCAGGCTTAGGACTAAGGGAGACAGGGATCAGCTTCTCCAAATTCTTAACAACAAGTTATGAGTTGAAGCCACTTAATGTCTGTTCTCTTTATACAGGTCTGTGGACAACCTGGTTACCATGCCACACACAGAACCAGGGAGTCCATCCAGAGGAACCAATCTGTTGCAAGAACAGGAGAGCTCGAAATGGATCCAGTCAAAGAGATATCCTCCATCTATCCCTGTCAGAACAATAAGTGTCCACCCCTGTCCCATGCCACAATCAACAATTTTCTGGCTGGGTCTCCTAGGCTTCATACTGCTGTGGAGCGGACAAGGTGTGTCGGCAGGAGAGACATGGGGCATGGTGTCCATCTGCCCCATCCATTGTGTGTGTCGGAACTTATCAGAGTCTCTGAGCACACTGTGTGTTAATAAAGGTCTGCTTTTCGTGCCACCAAACATTGATCGCCGCACTGTGGAGCTGCGTCTTGCTGACAACTACATCCTGGAAGTGGGAGGTGCAGACTTTGCCAATATGACAGGACTAGTTGACCTAACACTGTCACGCAACACCATACATGCTCTAAAACCACTGGCCTTTGCTGATCTGGAGAGTCTGCGTTCACTTCACCTGGACACCAACCGTCTCACAGTCGTGGGACCTCAGGATCTGACAGGTCTTATTAACCTTCAGCATCTCATCATCAACAACAATCAGCTCACAGATGTTTCGGCAGATGCTTTTGATGACTTCCTACTAACTCTGGAGGATCTGGACCTTTCCTATAACAACCTTCGTAAAGTTCCTTGGGATTCTATTCAGAATATGGCTAGCCTGCACACCTTAAATCTAGATCACAATCTAATAGACCAGATTGCTGAGGGTTCTTTCAGTGAGCTCTACAAACTGTCCCGACTGGATATGACCTCAAACAGACTGCAGACTCTTCCCCCTGATCCACTGTTTTCCAGATCTCAAATTGGGGTTGTCAGTCCAACACCGTACAATTCCATTATCAGCCTTAACTTTGGAGGGAATCCCCTGCACTGCAACTGTGAGCTGTTGTGGTTACGACGACTGATTCGGGAAGATGACATGGAGACATGTGCTACACCTGTTCATTTGGCTGGTCGATATTTCTGGTCCATCCCAGAGGAAGAGTTCACATGTGAGCCTCCACTGATCACCCGTAATACCAACAAGCTGTGGGTGTTGGAGGGCCAACGAGCCACAATTAAATGTAGAGCCATTGGTGACCCTGAGCCAGTCATTCATTGGGTGTCACCAGATGACCGTATTATGGCCAACTCCAGTCGGATTCACTCACATTACAACGGCACACTGGACTTTTTGGTGACCCGTGCCAGAGATGATGGAACCTATACATGCATTGCCATCAATGCTGCAGGGGAATCCACAGCTCTGGTAGACTTGAAGATCATCCCTCTTCCTCATAGAGGGAATGGTACAATAACTCTTATTAACCACAGAGACCCTGGATCCTCCGATATTAGTAGTGGCCGTGGAGGGGTTGAAGGAGCAGGGACTGGTGTGGTGACCGTACGGAATGTCACTGGAGGCAAGGCAGATACTGGAGAAAGAGGAAGTGGAAGCAGTAATGGAGGAGCAGAAACCTTGGTAGGAGTTCTAGGTGTGACTTCCAATACAGCTCAGATTCGCTGGAAAATGGGTCGATCTTCAATGCCTTTTTTGGTGTGGATGTATCAGATCCAGTACAACAGCACAGCTGACGACGCACTTGTTTACAGGTAAGGACATCTTGTTTACGTACTGTGGCAGCACTTTTGACAAAAAAAAAGGAGAAAATGATGTGTTGGTTTTTAGTGTTTGGTTTTCATGCATTTCAAGTGAAAGCATGTTAACATCCTTGGTGCTCATGTTCATGGATTATAGGCTTCAGATATTGATGGAAGGATAAGGCCAAAGGAAACAGACACAGAACGAAGTGGATGGAAGATTCAAGTTGAGCCATGAGGCTAAAAGACATACAGGCATCTATTTATAGCCATGGAGGGGTAAAGAAAGCAGAGCAGTGGAGTGAGAGGACATGCTGACTCTGGGGAAAACAGGATGGACCCTTTAAAAGGGCAAAACCTACACATTTGAAGATGGTGTCACAATGAATCAGGAAGAGTGAAATGGATCTAAATGGAGGGAGAAAGGGGACAGAGAGATGGGGCAGCTCACAAGGGAAGGGCTGCGGGAGTTGCTTACATTGACTCTTCTTAGACAGACTGGAGAAGTCAGTAGTTATTAGCTGTGTCCAAATTCCCAAACTTTTATATTATGTACTAAATTCAATGAAGAACTTTTCAACATCTGACATTCTTCTGGCATACAGCTTCTATGCATATTACATGTTAATTTATCAATTTCTGACAATTTAAATGAGAAGAAACTTTCTCTGTACTTGCACAGTACTTAAACTAAAAAAAGCCACCTGGCTGACAGATTTTTGACTTTTTAACATCTTTGACTTTATACCATCTCAAGTCTGATAGTTCTTCAGTGTCTGTTCTCTCTTGGTATAGTGAAATCTCCACTGTTTGCACACTTCAGCTTCAGAATCTCAACAGATGCAGTACATCATATTAGTACAGTATTATTCAACTACTTATGAATGCTGATACTTTTTGCATATGGTGCAGCTTTATTTTGATGCACAAACAACACAGCTTGCATTCAAATATCCTACTGACATAAAAAAAATGAATTCCTCCATGGTAGCCTTTATTTTACGATTTGATTGGTTTATCTTACTCTCCTTTCTCATTACCTTTTCCTTTACCTTTAAACCTTACTAGATCTCTTCAGTCATTTACACTCAATAACTGGGAGCTGCAAAATATTCACTGCACAATGAAAGAACATATCTTGAGAGGCTTAACAAAAGGAGGGAGCAGAGGGATTTCCAGGGATTGAGATCGATAATAAATGGTGAAGGTGAGGGGCATGTTTGGATGACAAGGAGAGAATATATATAGTAGAAGTATAGAAGTATTAGCAGTTGCTGAGTGATGGCAGGCAGAGAAGTGGATGAGTGGGAGGCCAGGCATCTTCATATCGGACCTGTTACTACAGCTATTCCCATCAACATGCAGGAAACTGTAAGAATAAACACAGTAAGCTACTCTAGGCCAAAAGACAGACATTAACACACACTGACTGGCCACCTTGAGTACACTGCTTAACTAAAGAGACATTCTAAACTAGATCCTAGACATTTTTGCACATTCAAGGTTATGCTCCACATTCAATGCAAGTTAAACTCTATTGACAGCATTTGCAGCATAATGTCAATAACCACAGAAAACAATTTTGTTTCTCAGTTTTAAAAAGATAAAGGCAAAACTCATAGTTGTAGGAAGTAATGCACTGCATTATGCGTGTCAACATTCAAAGTTATATCCAATATTTCCAATTCCTGCCATGGCCATGTAGAGATCTGAACTGGTCTAAAAATGCAAACCATCCTTAGGAAATAATAGGAGAATTAATTCTGCATAATTCCTTTTCAAAATCACTGGCCAACATAATTCACAGAGAAACATCTAAGGCTTCATTAACATCAGATCATTAAGACAGGTTTCCTGTAAGGCTTGTAATTCAAATCATCCATAAGATTTTAAAATTTAATATGCAGATAAGCATGCAAATGTCTCATTTATATGCAGTGACACACTGAGCTCAAAAACAGGAGAAGTCTACATGAATGTGAATTCAAATGTCTTTGATTCCTTACAGTGCAGCAATTATTCAATAACACTACAGTTCTTTTTGCTGAGGTGGATACTCAAGGAAAGACACAGTTTAGTGAAAAATAAATGAAATTGACAAATCTGAATGAAAGATTCTTGAATCTGAAAAGGAGCCAAACAGCTTATTGAAACTAGAGCAAAGGAAATAAAAAATTGTTCAAGGTCCTTCTGCTGTAACTGCCAATTACCTTTCAAAGTAAAGTGAATTAAAGGACTTGAATCAGGTGTAGCCTTCCAAAGCATTTTCATTACAAACATATATACCAAGCTGCCAAAACAATTGAGCTGGACACATTCAATGAAGTCTATTAAAGAGTACTGTACGGACACAGTTTCTGCCAGAGATGGCAGATTGTAAAGACTAGTGTGGGCAGGAGTCCTTCAAGCAAGAAGCATGTCAGAACCCTCTTAGCTTTAATGTAAAAATGCCTCATTGCCGCATCTACAACATCTGTAGTTTATTCGTAATTTGCTCATTTCTAGATCCCCCTTCATTGTAGGGTATTGATTTAAGCCACTTTCACTGCAAAACTGCAAAATCTCACCTTGTTGTGCTTGATGTATTTCCGACTGGATTAATCTTTGACATAATGTCTAATTTCTCATAAATTTTCTCTTCTTTTTCTATTTGGTGTCAGAATTCTGCCTCCAACCAGTAATAGTTTCCTGCTGAAAAACTTGGTGTCAGGAGCAGACTATAGCCTGTGCGTCTTGGCCATATTCGATGATGGCATCTCCTCCTTGGCTACTACAAAGGTGCTGGGCTGCATCCAGTTCAGCACTAAAGAGGATTATCCAGAATGTCGTTCTCTGCACGCTCACTTCCTGGGCGGCACGTTGACAGTGATGGTGGGTGGCGTGGTGGTAGTAACCCTTCTGGTCTTCACTGTGGCCATGATGGTGCGCCATCGCGTCTGTGGAGAGTGTCGGGACGATGCCAATAGGCCGGGCAAATTCTTTCCAGCCAAAGGGGTGGATGTTTACGCCCAAACGAACGGAAACAACAGTATGATGATGGTGGCGTTGCCAAACGGACTCTTGGCCCAAAGAACAAAAGACAAACACAAGCCCAGCTCTCTCCCAAAGCCTAAACAGAGCCCAGAGCCACACCATGGCACACGTGATAGGGGTGACAGGGCAGTGAGGGAAAAATGCTTTAGTCCTCTCACACCAGAAAGTGAGAGATTGACACTCTATTACTCCCCAAGTAACACACTGCCCACGCTGACACAAAATCGAGCAGGCAGGCTCAAGTTACGAAAGTCTCTGGAGAAAGACAGAGACATGGACAGACATGTCTTGGACTCACTTGCACTGACAAAAGATGGAGATGACGGAAGGGAAGGAGGCTCAGACTTGAGACAGGCACTCAAAACCAAGCGTAGCTGCTCTTTTGACGTGGGTGAAATCACCACCACCACATGTTACAGCTACGCCAAGCAACTGAGCGTTATCTGGCCCCGACGTAGCCAGTCTCTACATGGCATGCTTGTCCACTGTGCCTCCACCAGCACGTCCAGCATGGGTAGCAGCGAGCAGTATGGCCATGGCCTAACGCAGAACTATCTACATGCCTTTGCTTCCAGCAACTCCTCCAACTCCAACTCCAATTCAACTTCAAACTCAAACAGTAGCATGACCGTCAATCCAAGAGACCTAGAGGAAAGTGTGGTGTAGATTGTGAAAGAAAGACTCCACAGTCAGAGGGGGAAGTGACATCTAGGAAAGGCCAATACTAACAAACGAGGTAAAGAAATAACTATAAAATGATTTGAAAACAAATTATCAGGGGAGGGCAGGACTGATGAGAAGTAATGCTCCTGACACAAAGGATTGGCTATTATTTGATGACCACCATTATTTCAAGCCACAACAAGGCTCAAAATTATGTTATGTGAAGACAAAGAATGACAAGTAGGATTTAAGGACAGGCTTGTTTTTTTTTCCGACAGGCCCAAGGCATGGGGGATTACAACCTAAAGCGTCTGTTTCTACAAGATTAATTAACCAATTAATAAATTATTAAATAAATCAGCCGCTACTTTATGCAGAAGAAACACTACTCGAATGTTAATGAGGCACTGAAAGGGGTAAATATCACAAACAAAAAACAATTCAAACCCTTAAAGGGAATGCATTATTTGTTGAAATTCACTGCTGTGAAGCAGCACAACATGACTGGGCCCTCTAATGAGGGAAAGCATATAAATATGCTGTAAAGTTTTTTTTTTTTTCTGTGGATATGTTTTTCAATGAATTGGAAAGATGGAGGGACTTCAACACACTGGTGTTTAAAATTGAGGAGCCATTTGTTCAAATGTCATTCAAAAGTGGTCTGAATTGTCATAATTGTTCTTGTCTGATCAGCCTTTTTACAGAGTCATAAAAAGAATAAAAAGCTGTTCTGTAAAAATGATATTGTGTATTGTGGAATGAAGCTGTAATGAAGCTTTAACTGAGATCAATCTGATATGATAGCTCCACAGTTATGAGAAGCTGGAATAAAAAGCCATATGGCACATAATGCTTTGAACCAAAAAACAAGAGCGCCGCAGTTGACTGGCCACACGGCATACAGACCCCAAAAATACCTGATTAAAATGTCAGACAGTATAATTAGTATAATGTCTCTAATGTACTAATTATAGCTCAGCTAAATTAACTGGAGATTTAATTGAAGATAATAAGCAACAACAACAACAAGGTCTGTTAATCTGCAAGACCACAAAATAAGTAACATGTTATATGAGCTAAGGCTTCAAGATGAAGCTTGTTATTTCGAGTTATGTTTCTTCATCAAGACCACTTTATATAACAGCTGACAGAAGAGGAGGAGGAAAACAGGACGGAGATGAAAGGAAAAAGGTAGGGGTGAAGGTGTGGACCAGAAAAAAAGGACATGTGCACAGTTGGAGGAGGTTTCCTTTCCGCCTTGCCTGTGTATAATGCTGAGCACTTTGTTACGCTGTATATAGCAAATGGTCTTTGAAGCTCAGGTTGTAGCCAAGATATGATATTGAGAAATAAATAACATATATGCGTACTGTACTTTTTTTTTAATTAATACATGCTCTTTTCTAAAACCTAGTGAGCAGAATACTGAAGAGTGCTCACTAAAGATGCATTTATTTGACAAAATATACAGTAAAAACAATAATGTAAAATGTTATTACAATTTAAAAGAATTTTTATTTATTAGTACTTTAATTTACTGTTCTAATATGCTGATTTGGTGTGAAGAAACACTTCTTATTATCATCAATGTTGAAAACATTTATGCTGCGTTATATTTTTGTGGAAATGTGCACTACCATTTAAAAGTTTGGGGTAAGATAGTTAAAAAAAAAAAAAAAAAAAACGGCAAGGCATTTATAATTTTACAAATATTACTATTTCAAATAAACGCAGTTTCTATTCATCAAAGAATCCTGAAAATATTTATTACACTTTCCACAAATATATTAAGCACCAAAAACTGTTTTTAACATTGAAAATAATAAGAACCTGACTATTCTGGCTGCTTTGCCATCACAGGAATAAATTACATTTTAAAATATATTAAAATAGAGAACACTTCTTTTAAATTTGAATAATCTTTCACTGATATTCTTACTGTATTTCTGATAAATGCAGCCTTGGTGAGCATAAGACACTTCTTTCAAAAACATTCAAATAAACAATTTTAGTACTTTACTTGTGCCAAATGTTAAATCTGGCCCCTGAAGCAGAACCAGTTAGGAACCACTGGTTTAGCCTGTTTCCCAGCCTGGCCCAAGATGAGGTTTAGCTGGGTGACCAGCCGTTCTACCACCCTGACCAGCTAAGACCAGCTTAAGGCTGCTTTAAGTGGGTTTTTCCATTAGGGTCTATACAGTAGCTCACTAGAGTTTGGAACAGAGCTACACACACTATGCTGAGGTCCTCCCTCATTTAAAATGGCATAATAAAAGATGGATGGGAGAGATGAAAAAAAAAAAGATGAAAAAAAAAAAAATCATAATCATAGGGAAAAAGTGATTGTCATAAGACCTAGCAGACTGCAAATACTACCCGAGAAAAGCATGGCTTTGCACAGATGTGTGTTCCAGTCAGGAATAGCATGTACTAATCGCATGGTCTTATTTTTACGGGTGATTTTATTGTCAGAGTGTGATGTCTAAAATCATCAGCATGCTTTTTATTTCCAAAGCACCCCTAGAGTGCATAAATGTCTTTACACATTCCAAGAAGACCACAAAACTCTGACTGCATGAAAGACAAGTGTGGGCAGCACAGGGAGGAGGAGGTGGAGGAGATGATGGGATGGTTCCTTATGATTGCTACAGGCAACATTCTGCCCTCTTTTACCCAATTAAAATCTACTGATTGGCACATAGGTGGTTAGCTGATCATGCATGCAGGAGTAGTGATGCAGACAGAGCTGGCCTGTTCTCTCTCTGGCTGTGATGATTCCACTGCAGCTGCAGCCTCTGTGCTTTACCACCTCTCTCTCTCTCTCTCTCTGTCTCTCTCTCTCTCCTGTGAGTCTTGACAAGGCGATAGCTAGTGCAATGCACAAAAAAAAAAAAAAAAAAAAATGCAGCCTAAGCAACTTCAGTCCTTTGAGAGTCAAACTCTAACTTACTGTACTATGGGCTTCCGCCACAAAGCACATGATGGTTCACATTTACAGTATTCACAGTGAGGATTAGATATAGTCCTCATACAGATTAAATTCTTAAAGGGATAGTCTACCAAAAAATGTAAATGAAGTTAATTATTAATTGGGTCAGCTTGTAATTTATTGATTTGTTCGATTTATTCGTTTGGCAGGTATTTTTATACGAAGCGACTTACAGTGCATTTAACAACACATTTTTTGTAACAGCATGCACCTTTCCTGGTCTTACTGCATGACTCCAAAAAAAAAAAAAAAAAAGCCCGAGCCCGACCCCGACCAATATATCGTTTAGCCGATTTTATCGGCAGATATGAGCCGGTATCGGTATCGCCGATATGAATTTTTTTTACAGAACATATAACATGTAATTACTTAGTTTGTCCAGCAGAGCGCACTCCATTGTTTGCTACTGGCAACCTGGATGAAATGCTTTAAAGCTTAAGTCTATGGAAAACCACTGAAACTTTGAACGGCCATATCTCCGTAATGGCGCAGCGAATCCGCACAAAATTTTGGTGGATCCCTTCAGCTCAAGGAACCCTCTCGAATGGCGGATCGAGTGTACATATAGAGGCCATCTTTCGAATGAGATCACCACTACATCGATAGCCCCGGGGTTTGGGAGTTATGAGTGATTAAATTCGCAGTCTGGTGCCGACCGATCTAGCGATCCCGGGGGGCTACCGACGCATGAAGGGTGGCGTTTGAGAGGGCTCCTCGAGCTGAAGGGATCCCACGAATTTGGCAGAGATCCACCGGCATGTTCGCAAGATAGTGACACCAGTCAAAACTTTCACTTCAGTAAGGAGGTCTCTTGTTCAGACAGCAGCATTCAAGCGATGTCTTATTCGACCATAAGTGCCCTGCAAAGTGGACTTCACATGAAATTCCGCCATGATTCCAGTTTCAAGGGAATGTACACATTACATTCAAAGGGCATTAAAGTGCGCGAGATGTGAATTTATATTGTATTTATTTACAGAGATATATTATGTTACACTTTACACTTCTCTAGTAAGTTTTGTCTGTATGTCAAGACAGTAGCGTAAATCCGTAAATGAATGTTCCGAGGTGAAATAAACTTCAACGGAATAAAGTTGAATAAACTTCAACTTTACTGTTCAGTGCACTGATGTCAGACTCATTTTGGATAATAAAGTTTATTGTTATATTGTTAAATGCCCTGCCTCCATCACGTCATTATAGTGTTATAGTGCCACATTTGAGTGATCATTGCAAAAAATGTTTATGTATATATATTCTGTTTATGTATATAATGTATTCTATATATAGTACCAGTCTAGACAAGTTTTACATACAAAGTTAGTACAAAGTTTGGACACGAATGGGAAAGTGTTCAAAATTTTGACTGGTACTGTACTATATTATACACAAAGAATATCGGCCGGTATATCGATATCTGCCTTTACTCCCAAAAAAAAAAAACATATCGGTCGGGCTCTAAAAAAATGTTGTGAAAAAAAATTGTTTCACCAAAAATGACACATTATAGAAATAAAATGGTTGCTGATGCCATTTCATTTCGACAAAAACAAGTAAAACTTAAACAAGTCCTCACATCCAAACGAGAAAAGACAAAATCAAAGCAAATAAAAAAATAATAAAAAAAATAAAAACATTCTTGCTATTCAGTTGGAAAAATTGGTTGCTAAAGTTATTTTGTTTACCCAAAATGCTGCACAATTAAAAAATAAAAATAATAATGATAATAATAAACAACAAAAGTAAAACTGTGAACAAATCAAAAGGAAAAAGACAAAATGAAAGTAAAGTAAGAAAAAATATGCTAGATCATTTGTTCCATAAAAGTACAGAAATAAAATGGTTGCAATGTTTAGATAATGTTGGGGGAAAAGGACCAGCTCATGGCAAGTTCTGTGCTCAAAAACATACAAAGGATTCAATCTCAAGTGTACAATATGCATGTTCCTCTGATTTACCCCTGCTGTCTGGGCTCTTTTTTTAAGAATCCTATTGCCAAGCACAAATGAGTACATTTTGACTTGCTCTCCGCTATCTCTGCCTGTAGGTCATGAGGTCATTCCTGCTTTTCCGTCAATTTAAGCAGGGCGGAGACGTGTGAGAGGAAAAGGGGATGTAAGAGACACAGCTTTCAGAAGAGCACCACCTCCGTGACTTTTCAACCACCCCTTCTCTTATCCCTCCTGCCAGCAAATAAATACCCAGTAACCCCTGCCTGCTCTCTCCTTCATTTCTTCCCTTCCCAATCTTTTCAAGGCCCACCACTCTTCCCATCGGGACAGGGCGAGTGTGGGAGTCTGACAGGAGCTTTTCTTTTGGAGGTTTGAGCTTTCAGCTCCCTCGGCCCTCCCGGGTTCCCCCAGGGTGCATTCACTCTCACTATTAGTAACTCTCTCTTCATCAGTAGCAAGATTTCTCATTCATAACAGGCCTCAGCTGCCAGTGCCGCTAGCCAGGACTTTGAAAAAGCATTAGCTAATATCTCTTAGGTTGTGAGGTGCTGTGTTCTATTCGCACAGACTCTTTGTTCATCAACCTTTGATTCTGTTCTCCTGTGAGCGCCTCCTTTATGTTTGATGGAGTCGTGAGAGATTGAACGTGCTGCAGATTTTTAGATCCAAGTGCATACGTACTCTCAACTAGTCTCAAAAGGACTTGTACGTGGCATCTCCAACTGCGCACCTTTGCTATTGTATCTAGCTGATATACTGGTCTTGCTGTCCCATGATCCATAATAACATGCATTCTGGATTTTTTAGACAAATCTTTTGTAACAAATGACTTTACTGTTATTTTTGATCAATTTAACGCATCCTTGCTGAATAATTAGTATTAATTTCTTTTAAAAAAATTACTGACACCAAACTTTTAAACAGTAGTGTATATTATTTTACCCAGCTGGCCAGCAGTTTAAGCATAAATCTGACCAAAATTTTTTTGTTCTTCCACTAAAATTAATTTGACCTTGTTTAAAGGTCCATTTGAAAAATATTTCACAGTGTACATGTCCACCCTAGTTTCCATTTCTCAATGATGAACCAATAATAACCAGCAATTCTGAGGAAAAGTGTCAAAACTTCCAAGTTCCTGTTTTCCTGATACCTGAAACAGTATCCTCATGGGAAAACTGCAGCATCTAGCTGGAGGCACCTGGCTGGTTCTGACGAGAACACCTCTAGGCCATTAGAGAAGGGCTTGTTCAGCAGTAATGATGAGAGAAGCCGACAGAGACAACACTTGCGCTACATGGCCTGCGATCTATTAGACAACTGCACTGCCTCTTAATCAACTACAAGCTAAAACTGACACAAACACATTGAGATGGGCTGCACAAGTCCACTGGTGAGTATAAATGCTGCACAAAGTGATCATGAAACTATTTTCTTCATCTAAGTAAGGCTAGATATGGATTCTACAGTGGCATGCTGCACAGATGAGGGTCATGTGATGCTGTAGGTAAAGATCAATTCCTCTCTTTTATGGCCAGTAGAAGCCTCATTGGCTCTGTAACCATTTGACTGCAGAATAATAACCAAGTATTAAGGAGCTCTCATGGATGTGAACATCAGCTTTTTTACCAAAGGACAGTGACCATACCATCATAAACAGAACCAATGAAGGTAATGTGTCTATTTCAAATAAATCCTGAAAAAAAATATTCCCACAAAAATATTAAGCAGTGCAATTGTTTTCAACATTGATAAAAACTGAGCAACAAACATATTAGAACGATTTCTGAAGGATCATGTGACACTGAAGACTGGAGTAATGGCTGCTGAAAATTCAGCTTTGCCATCACATCAATTCCATTTTAAAATATATTAAAATAGAAAAAAGTAATTTTAAATTGTAATAATATTACACAATATTAATATTTTGACTGCATTTTTAAACAAATAAAAGCAGCCTTTGTTGAGTATAAGAGAATTATTTCAAAAACATTAAAAATGATCTTCCTGACCACAAACTTTTAAAAGCTAGTGTATATCGGATAAACTACTATTATCTAACAAAAAACTAGCCAAGCATTAAAAATAGCTTATTTTAAACAGAATAAATATCTCCCCGAATCACGTAAGTACATAATTTTGACAATGTAATAAATGATTTTAATTATTTGTTGCTAAAAAGGTTGTTTTTTTTCTTTAATTAACTGATTTTAATGTATTTAATGGATCCATTTCTTCACCTTCAACACTTTTTTTTAACATTGCTACGCCCACAAATTTGGACCCTTTCTAAAGCATGACAGTAAAAAGCGGTAAAGTAGTAAATAATCTTGTCAAATTTTCTACATTTTTAGACAAATTGTGGTACTGTCTTAATTCGTCAAGATGAACAGTTCAAGCCTGTTACCCAACTGTAAAAATAAAATGATTAAACTATTATTTTCCTTTAACTTATGGTAATTTATGCTATTAAGTTCATCAACAACTATGAAGTAACATTTGGTCCCAAACCAGTCAATTGCTAGTTAGCAACAGCTTTATTTACGTTTAATGTTTATTGCATGCATATTTCTAGTTAATAAGAAAATTACACAAATAAGGGTTTTGAAATGCATTTAAAAACATCTCCAATTTTGGTAACAGGGCTGCAAAAATAGCAAACTTCAAAGAAATTGAATAGAAAATAAAACGGCTCATCTGACATTTAGTTTGAACTCTTGATGTTAACAATTTGTTGACAAAGAAGAGTTTTGGTCCTTATTTTGTACCATGTTCATGGAAAGTGCCTGGTACTAAAGAAGTACAGCTCTACCGTGATAGAAGGGGAAAAGGCCATGATGACTGTGAAAGGACTGACACACTTCAGACTCATGACTGTGACTCTCCAGGGAGAATAGGATGGCGTATTTGAGTTTGGTCCTCATTCAATTTCACGTCTTTACTTAGAGCGAGAGAGCTTCTCCTGTTTTTTTATTCTTACTGCATACACCCTCCTTCTCTCTAGGGTTCTTAATGTTTGTCAGCTTCCATCAGTCTTCTTCTGATGCCTTCATGCAGACACACTCTCCCCTATTCTCACAATGTCTTTCACTCTCCGCAGCTTCTACCCTCATTCGATACGGCCTCCAGGCTCTTGACACGGATCAACTTCCTGACAGTGATGAACATATCCTGGTATCATATAAAAGCAGCCCTCACAGAGAGGAGGCACTGCAAACACAAGAAAGAAAGAAATACTGCAACTGAAAGACAGACAAAAAAAAAAATCCAAAATCAAACGACAAACCAAGGGAGGATGATGCTAAAAGAACTAAATGTTCAGCGAACATGATGACTTCTTTTAGATCTACATACAACTTGGCTTGCTCAGCAGGGGCCTTTCAAAGCCAGCAGGACAGCGCTAAAAAACATAATGAAACATTCAGGCTTTTATTTAATCACAGAGAACTGTTAGAACCAGGAACGTAGCCTTGTCTCCAATCGTTTCGCCTTTTGCTACGCCCTGCGGTTTCTAATTGATATTTCTAAAAGAAACTGCCTGTTTCTTTAAACATCTGTCCAGAATTCTGTTCTCAGCATTTGAAGCTTTCTACAATGGCCAACAAAGCAATTCACAACATGCATGAGCTACCCATGGTGTTACAGAGCATGAATGTGAGGTTTTTTTTAATAGCCAGAGACTGTGGCAGACCACTAACTAAGTGTACAGGCCTAGGCATATATGATTTAATCACCTCATATTTACAGAACAACAACCTATTAAGACAATCTGACCAAAATACAGTTTAAAAGTTCAGGGGTAAAGATAAAAGAATCATTTTGCTGAAATTGAGCAATGCTGAAAGCACACACAGAGACAAGAGAGTTTAAGGTTCAAAAAGGAAGGAAATTTCACATGCTAAACAATACTGTATAGTGTATAGTATGGGGTAGTAATTAAAAAAGAACTTAAATTAAAATATGCACAGTACACATTCACTTATGCATCACATTGATTCACATAATTATTTTCTATATTTTTTCTGTTTCACACACAGTTTCAAAAGTCTAATTTTTAATTCAAAACAACAACATTTTACAAAAAAGTAGTTTTGCTTCATTACTTTTGTATTTGTTAAATGTTTCACTTAAAGTGATAAATAATGAAAGTACTTGTTTTTTCCATGTACCATCTGAAACTGATCCTAACAAAACCTGCTCAAGCAGACTGCTGTTGCTATGGTAACCTCCTCAGGCGAAAGTGTCTAGTCTAATTCTAACTAACTTGTAATCTAACTTCGGAATCCTTGTTTGAAACTGCTGTATGTTGTTGAAACATACTTAAATACACACTTTTAAGATTCACTGAAAATCTTGTCTTCCATTGGGCCTTAACTGTTAGGGTTCGACTTCCCTGTAATCCCAATGCAACAAATGCACTAGTAAGTAGCTGTGGATAAAAGAATCCCCTAAATGACAAATTAGTAATTAGCAGTTGTCTTCCATTACTACTTCTGATGTCCACTAGACCTGATCCAGATCTTTGGCAAACAACAAACCCAATAAGCCAGAGAGATACTGGTTTCTCCATTCTACCTCTGCAAATGGATGCCATAACCACACTCCATTATTTGAAGAGTTAATTAAATTTTGTGGTGGCGGTACTAGATAAATTGGCTATTTGAAGATGCCTAATAAAAACAAGGGAGCTCCCAAGCCCCGAAGGAGAAGAGCAGCCTCCTTCCTGCAGCGCACAGTGACGGGAACAAGTGAGCAAGGGAGAAAGCAATCGAAAAATAGTGTAAGCGATCGTGCGAAAAAACCATGTTGTGTTAATACGCCGAAGAAGAGAGAGCCAGATTAATCAAACGTGGAAGGAAGAGGGAGCCTGTAAATTAAGGCAGCAGGAGAGGTTTGAACTTCACGCATATCCTGGAGCGCACTTCATCAGTCTTCATTAAAAGCAGGCAGGCCGCGGCACAGCTCAAGCTCCGGCCATGACGCCTAGCAGCTTGAAGTGATTCTCTGAATTCTTCTGAGGCCAGGTTCTCTAGTCACACTTGGGAATGCAGCCCACAGGGTAATCGAGCACTTTCCTGATTGTAGAGAGCGCAAGGTGCAGAGAGGCGGAAAGCGAAATATTGGGGTGGAATGACAGAGTCGGTGCAAGGCAATTTTCGGAGATGTTCTGTCACAAACTTTACTCTGGCTGTGGGGGAATTTAGATGAGAGAAACACAAGCGAATGGACAGCAGATCTTTCCCAGGGAGGAAAAAAAAAATCATCTTGAAAGGTATTTAAAGTCATGTTGGAGCAATTTTTAAGATTTGTGCATAGGGCAAGATGGGAGGGAGATTAGGCAGAGAGAGAGAGAGAGAGAGAATGTGCTAGGAGGAAAAGCGAAGAGGTCGAAAAAATGATGCAGAGCTTTTAAAGCTTCCCTGATGGCTGACTCTTCAAAGCTTAGCTGCAGCAGGATACATCTCCCCTCACACCACACACACAAAACCTACTGAGCTGCCTCGCTACCTACATAAGCAGCATCCGAACTGAAAACCACCCTTATAATTAAGTCTTTTTACATGCACTTTAAAAGTACAATTTTTGTCAGACTAACCAAACAAAAGTCTTTTTTAAATGTCAATTTCAGGTATACTGTCAGAAAAAAAGTGCAAAAAATTATACCTTTAGGAGTACAACAGCTGTACAACCCCTATATTATGTATTTAGTACCTTAGAATAGTAATATGTACCTTTATATTACTACTATGAATCTTTCAGGAGTATATTAAATACAAAGTTGTCCCTTTAAGGGCACTGCCCCTGTGACTAGATGTTGTACGGCTCAAGGTACAACTTTTCCACTTTTTTGTTTTTGAGAGTGCAAATGCTTTAGTTGTTTTTTTCTTTTTCTTTTTCTTTTTCATTAATTAGGACTAAAGGCTTGTTCATTCCATTTAAACATAATGAAAACAATAACTATATTAGCACTCATATCAACGCAGTAATTTTCTGTTTATTATAAACATGCACTGCCATTTTGTCGTCTGCCACTTTAAATGTTCGAGTTCTTTAAAGTCAGATGGATTCGTTCAATAGCTGAAGAAAAAAAAAATGCTCTAAAAGTGATTGCAATGATATTGTTTGTCTGTGGTGTTATCGTTGTGGTGAGGACTTTCCTATTTTCAAAGAATTAGAAAACTCTCAGTTGGGGAAACTTGGCTAGCTAAGCAACAGGTTAACATCAAATTTGTCAACATTATTCTCCAGTAATCATGAAAACACACAAATATTTTTTTTAATTTTCATATCAAATATTCTACGTTAAGAGTTTGGATGCTTTATGACATGCAGCATAATTCATTCTTCTACAATTAAAAGTTTAGTTGACCTAAAAATCTCAATTCTATCATTGCTGACTCACCCTCATGTTTTTCCAAAGCCGTAAGTACATGCGCTTTTTCTTTCATCTCAACCACCTTCTTTTTCTCTCAGTCTCTTCATCTCGGCCTATTTCTCTTCCCTTCCCATAGCTGAACTTTGATTAATACAGTCATTTCATTTTCATCTGCCAGTGAAGAAAGTAAACATTGAGTCAACTGATTTATACATGTGTTTTATGAATAATTTTATTAGAATATTAGAAGTGAATTTGCTAAAGGCTACCAGAAAAGCTATGGAACTAAAGTCGATTAAATTCATTCACAATATGTGCACATTCATTACTAATCTTGCGCCTAATAATGCTGAAAACGGCTGTTAATGTTTCTTGTCTTATTACAATGACAATTACAAATTACTTGAATCACAAGTTATATATTTTCAGTTCAAATAGGGAAAATTGAACAGTTTTTAATCGTTTAATACCATTTCTATTGTAAAACAGCTTAAACTTAAATCTTATTTTGCACCGTCATTATAACCGTCAACTGAAGCATTGCTCTGGAATTAATGCTTAACCCACCTGCTTTCATTTGATTGGACAACTTCAAGGATGCCTTTGATCTTGGTGTCACGCAATAGGCAATTTTTCACTTTTATTATATACATCTTAGAAAAATACAGAGGTCTGCACCTCGAGGACCTTAATGTCATGCATGATGGTGAGTAAATGTTGACAATTTTAATTTTTGGTTAAACCATTCCTTTAAAATCTCCCTTTTAAAGGCAGCTCACTAGTTTACAGTCTATATCCTTGTTTCATCCCAAATAAAATGCAGAATTCTGAATGCTCTTTGACTAAAGCAGGCAAAACAAAGACAGATTCTCTTCATAGTCTCCAAAACTAATTTCTGAAGATGCTTACAGGAAAAGCTCCTTCCCTAATGGTTTATGTAAACAGATTTATTTTATTCAGGCTGATTAAGTGCAAACACTCCATGACAACTTCTCTCATCTACACCCCTCCCGTCCTTCGAAAGCGGCACATCAGAAAACGGTGAGGTCTGCACTCTTTATCCGAGAGTGCCATTAGTGCCATTACTTCAACTCTGATCACATTATGCTGATAAATACATATTATACGTGCATGTTACCATCTATGGTCTAATGTGACTCATCCAGTCTGTTCAGGTTTATGAGTGGGAGACTGAAAAAAGAAGGAGGGGAAAAAACTCAAGATCTTCAAAATGGAAATGTTTTTAGCTCCAGCTCACTCAAGATCTGATCAGAGCCTCAGATGGCAGCCAGCATGATGGGTGACAAGACCGTGAAGTGTCTGCTGCTCAGAAAGGGAAAGGGAATCCATAGGTTCTATCACGGAAATAAACCACTTCTCGTCTGATCACTTACTCTGTCTCAGTTTGTCATGTCAGGCTTCCCGTGCTCCTGTCACGCTTGCCTTTCCAGAGAAAGTGATCATTTTTGGCATTGTGCACTCTGACCAGCAGCTTAGCTGGCATTATATGAGAGAGAGGACATGGAACTACTTAGCCTACTGAATATTAATTAGATTCTTTAATCATTAATATTCATGAGCTACGTAGTAAATTTCATATTTTCATTTTATCTTAAGGAATTGACTGAAGGTATGACATTTTGCTCTAAAAAACTATTTGACCAACACATTATTATAATGACACACACAATTTCAGATTATTTTTGACACCACTGATTTCCAAAGGTCCCCACTGATCGCACTCATGCTGCCTCTGATCGTTTATGCAAGCACTGTTGTCGGGAAAAGCCTTACCTTGACCCCCCGGACACGGAACTCCGCTAAAGCTCGGCTCATTTTGGCAGAAGCCGCTGGCAGATCCTTTCCACTGGCGATGACTTTCACCAGGAGGGAATCGTAATGAGGGGAGATGACAGCACCCTGGAAAGCAGATGCGCTGTCCAGCCTGATACCCATGCCCTCTCCACTCCGAAAGACCTGCCCGAGAGAAAAGAAAAGGTCAGAATACAGATTTAGTATAATCTTTGTGTGCTTGAGGGACTGCACTTGAAAGAGTCGCAATTTTAGACTTGAGACAATATTTTAAATGGCACACAGCAAATGCTCTTTTTATATTTTGCCACTTTACTTTTTTTAACAACCTTTACAATTTATTTTTACACCTTGTTTTCACACTTGAGGAAAAGTTAAGCATAACTGAAAAGTTATCTGTAGGTAATCTATAGGTAACTTACACCAGATGCAACACATTATTTACTTGCTAAATAAATCATACCCATTATAATCAATATAGTTGTCAACACTGGAAGAATTAGTTGTTTTCTGGGGTGTTTTTTCTTTCATGTTTCACAGCCACATTAATTTTTCCCTTCACCTCTGAAATAAAGAGTCTTTGTACATAATATAATATATATATATATATAATATTACATAATAAAGACAATATTTTTACTATTAATTTAATTTATGTATTTTAATACATTGTTACAGAAAAAAGCCAGCTCATGATTTTCTGCTCTTGTTTCTAACATTATACACAGTTGCAGCAATCATTTTAGACTTTATTTCAGACTTAATCTACTTAATTTTCCCCTGTCTATATATATTAAAAAATAATTTAAAAGTAATATAATATAATATTACAAAATTAATGAATAAATGGAAACATGCATACAATATTATCTAATAATAATATATATATATTTTTTTGCTTAGAATTTAGTGTGTTTAATGCACTTAAACTATCATGATCATTACATCATTACATATACATACTGTTTTTTGGTCTTCCAATTTAAATCATCCTTTTAACCAGTTTCTAATTTTCTCTAAAATTATCTTTATATAACACATGCATTTCAGCTGAAAATAAAATTAGATACTATTTTCTAACCAGTTTCTAATTTTCTCTAAAATTATCTTTATATAACACATGCATTTCAGCTGCAAATTAAATTGGATAATATTTTCTAACTAATTTCTAAGTTTCTCTAAAAGTATCATTATACTGTTTAACACATGCATTTCAGCTGAAAATAAAGTTGGATACTATTTTAGTTTCATTTGACTAATACATCGCCTCCAGCTTACACCTGCTTGGTTCATGTTGGTGAACTTTCTAAGAAGTATTAGAAGTTAATTAAGTTAGTCTAAGGATTTAATTCCTTGAAATGCATTTAAAATGCGGAAAATGTGTTCAGTGGCACTCCGAGTTCTAAACTGTTCTCAGAAACCACATCAAATGAAGCAAAATATTACGTAAATACACATACAAGGCAGGGGCAGACGATTTTGCATGAGTAGCACTGATAGGCGTAATTACTCAAAGGTGAACAGGTAAAAATGGCTGTTGAAATGCTTTGCGCATGATCTCAAAATATGCCGTGAGGATTGAAGGGTTTGAATGCCGTGTTTAAAGGTGCAATTGAGCGATTTAACAAAACAGCTCTTCAGGGTGAGGCACAGGAGGCGGCCCTCAGCTGCTTACCTAAGCGTGAGGTTAAAAAAAAAAAAAAAAAAAAAGGCAACAAATTTAAAATCTAACATTTCGCAGAGAGCTGCCCCTTGAACTGTACAAACATTCATCCTGCAAAAATAGAGCAACGGTCGACACAAGTACCTCAGGGGAGTGTGTAGGCAATAAGAACAAATTGAGGGAAAAAAACACTGACACACACAAACATGCAAACAAAAACACTCACACTGCAGCCAACTGGCAGCAGTCATTTGCAGTTGCAATTGTGCTCCGTCTCAGCCGCTGGCATTCACATTACAATCATCAACACAGTAAAATTGATTTGCGCAGCTGAGATACGGGCACCAACAGAGGTATTGTAAGAGTGGGGTCTTACAGAGTAATTTAATGAGAAGTGCGAAACAAACAGAAACCGAAAAAGAAGCCGAGGCCTTGGCTTCATTACAGTCACTCTTTGGGTAATGGCTAAGATTGCTCAGCATCGATAATGAACAGTAAATCCATCGGAGATTATACAAGCATCACCATGGCAATTCAAAAGAGTAATTTGATATCACTTAAATTGAGTGGAAACTTGATTTGACGCCGTTAATGGCTTCTGCCACCCAGTGAGACGACCGTCACAGAGATACGACAGCATTTCTCTGTCATATACACCTTGAAAGCCTGTAATAAGTGAATGACTGCAAATAATTGTTTTTATTATCGATAAGTCAATGTGAAACCAAAATGGATGCTACTTACTTTCTTAAAAATGTGCTCAGAAATTACAAAAAAATAGTTTTGCGAATAAAGATATGGAATGGGGAAAAAAATCCCACTTTTTTGTTGAATATTTTGACATTGTAAACTGGGATTCATGTTGACTTTTCAGAAACTAGCGTTCATTTCAATTACAGTCAAAAAAAATTTGCGATACCATCATATAGAAATACCATCATATCATTATCCGACAAACTCTATGCTGATCCATCCGGCTCAGTTTTGCTTAGAAAAATGAGACAGGGCAGCCATAACAGCGATCCAAAGCTGTGTACTTGGCTTTTCATCATCAGACAGATGCTTTAGGACAGGATTTCTGTTGAAGCGCCATTGATCTGGGTCACAGCAAGAATTCTGGAGGAAGTGTGTCTCACAAAGAGATCTGAAAAGGAAGGCAGGCAAGCCAAAGCTCTGCATGGGTCAGTCTTATTCTCTCTCTTGCTCTCCTCATCTCTTATTCCATTTTTTATTTTTTTCAAGCTGGCTGTAATTGGGAGCAGGGCTGAAATAGATGCTGAAACTGATGGATGTCTTCCAGGGGCTTGAGTCAAATGAGAGCTTTAAATACAATTACAAACCTCTACCCGTCATGCTGAGAGAAGACAGTGAGAAAGAGAATACAGGGTCCCAACTTTATATTAAGTGGCCACAACTACTATGTACTTACATTTTAAATCATCATTTGGTACAATGCACTTATTGTGTACATACATGTTTTTACACTGTACTTATATTTGAAAAATACGACAATACCCAACAATTCTGGGTATGATTACATCATATAAATTATTAGAAACAACAAAACAATGAAATAAATGCTGTTCTTTTAAACTTTCTATCAAAGAATCACAAAACATGTTTTACGGTATCCACAAAAATATTAAGCAAACTGTTTTCATTACTGATAATAAGAAGAAATGTTTCTCGAGCATCAAATCAGCATATCAGAATGATTTCTGAGGGATCATGTGACACTGAAGACTGGAGTAACAATGCTGAAAATTCATCTTTGCATCACAGGAACAAATTACATTTTAAAATTAATATTAAAACCGTAAACAACAATGTATTTTTTGCATTTCATCCTATTAATGTTTTTATTTCAAAAACAAATTTAAAGAAAACTTACCATGCCCAAACTTTTAAAATGGTAGCAAAATTATTATTATAAAATTTAAATTCATATGATTTTTCACTACCAAATCTAGTTCTATATGATTTTTGCAATGTTTAAATAAAAAAATATATGTGATTTGGTTAATTTATAATGCGTATGTGTCTTAACAGCAATGTGCCCATATAGACTATAATGTTCAATCTGACTTTTACAACATTAATGGCACATAAAACAACATTTACTGTAAAACTTTAAATAACATGCTTAAAAACTGTTAGAAATAATAATACAGTGAATCATTTAACTACAATAACACTGAGCCAATTATAGTTCCAAAGAGGCGATATCCAGTTGCTCCCTACAACTTTAGCAGTAATAAACTTATACACTTCCTACAATTTGGAATCTTGCTTGAGGTGGTCAAATACCCCGTGAAGTCTTTGCAGGGGACTTTGGGTAGCTGGAACATGCCCATGGAATTTTATTAGTAACTTCCTGAATGAAAGAGAACAACAGGGTGCAACTGAGTGCAGGAGAGAGAGAGAGAGAGAGAGACATTTCAGCAGGTGAAGGGTAGAGTTTCAGAGATGGCAAGAGAGAAATGGTAATAGAGGGAAAGAGATCCCACGGTTTCTGAGCTCCTAGCAACCCTGCATGCTCTAACAGGCAGAAAACCATCACAACAACCCAGGAGAGATGAGCGAGAAACATTCACCCGATTGTTTTATCTCGAAGGGAATATGAAATTTGATGCATGGAAGATCGTGTCTCTGAGCATGTCAACCTAATCAAAACGGTTTCTTTTTTAAAAAAAGTTCTGATTTAGCTTGAAAGATTGTCTCATCTAAAAGAAGATGCAGGATATGGAGTTATTTCCCTTCTGGCAAAAGATGGACTGGGAATAAAACATCCCATTGCATCATGTGTGTGTGTAATACCCATCTAGTCAATAAATATTAATTTTGACTGTATTTTGACTTATAAAATAACTTTAATATTACCAAAAGCAATTATAAAATAAAAGAGTATCAGTGGTCAAATGTTTATAATGTTACAATAATATAACAGACACCAGAGTTTGATTTTACTGTCTTGATTAACAGGTTGCATACTGTACAATGATATTACAACATTCACTTCACATCATGATTGGTTCATAGCATGTGAAGGAGACTCATGCAGACAGTTAACAGCAGAAACATGACGGGTGGCTGGTAGAGGGTAGTATAGCACAGTGAGCTAGAAAATGTTACCTGCTAGGACACAAATCATTTTCAGAAAGTGGCAACTGGAATTTAAAGCAGTCTCAATCCCATAAATTTGGGTTACAGACTTACAGAGTGTTGGAGAAGCTGCTTTGAATCTTTAGCTGGCTAAATTATTTATCATAATAAAATAAGTAGTTAAAAAAAACACTACAAGCTACTAACAAAAGTAGTTAATTAAATCTATTAATGACCAATATCTTTTTTAATATATTGTATAACTACTTAAGATATTATTTATAATGCAATCAGAGCTGTTTTTTCTGAACAATGTTTTTGGAATAAAACTGCATAATTATGAAACTGCATCAAACTTTAACAAAAATTTGGTCCATTTGCCGCGGGGGCCCCTCAAGCGCGGGGCCCGGTGCGACCGCACCAGTTGCACCCCCCTAAGGACAGCCCTGGGTATACTCTAGGTATCAGAAGAGGTAAACACCTCAATCTCAGCTTACCTCTCATTCAGACTTAAAAAAATTAGGGCCATCCATGCTTTAACATCCAGGAGACAAGTGACCACAGGGTCTAATCCATTCTTATGTTTCAGAGAAAGATATATTTCTCATCTGCATAACAATGGTAATTTACACCATACTTCTCAAAGATACAACCAAGTGGAACCATATAGAGAGAAAACAACAAGGGAGCCAAAACAGAACCTTGGGGGACTCCACATGTCAAAGGGACAGAACCAGAGTGAAATTGGCCAATATTTATTGTGAAACTCCTGTTAGTAAGATAATAATTGGTTTCAATCTAAATTGGTTTTAATCCTATCCCCACTACCTGTTCTAAGTGGGACAGAAGAACATTGTCATATACTGTGTCAAAGGCAGCACTCAAGTCTAATATCACCAGTGCTACAGAATCCCCAAAGTCGGTAGCTAAAAGAACATTAAGCACTTTTAAAAGAGTTGTCTCAGTGGAATGAAATTTCCTAAAACCTGATTGAAACGTTTCAAAGATTTTGTAATCAACCAAAAAACTTTGTAGTTGGTGAAGAAATACTTTCTCTAGAATTATAGCTAAAAACAGAAAGTTAGAAATGGGTCTGAAATTTGATATATCAGAAGAATCTAAATTAGGTCTTTTAAGTCTGTGTTGTACCAATGCATGTTTTAAATAGTCAGGGACAACTCTTAACTCAAGGCATGTATTAATCAAATTTAAGGGTGTTGGACCTTCTACATTTAACACTTGTTTAAGTACCAGTGGGGGAATTATATCTAATGGTGAACCAGTTGGTTTGAGTTGATTAACAATGTCATGTAAAAAAGAAAGAGAAATAGGTGTAAACTGGCTAAAGGCACCTGTATATTTTAAATGGCCTGCAGGGTCCCCAGCAACAGGTTGAATGGTACTGTATACCTAATCTCAGAATATCTTATTAATAAAAAAAACTGTCAGAAACGCCCACACATAGCTACCAACTCTGTAGGATAAACACAGACAACAGGGTTTAACACAGTATTGATGTTATCGAAAAGAGTTCTAGGATTTTTATGATTTTTGGTTGCCTGGTGAGACAAATCTATCAGGGTAAATGCAGTCTGTGTGTGAGCCGCAGATGTGCTTTTGTGTGCGAGTGTGCAGTGACATTTCCACATTACAGTGAGTAATGCCACAGGCTCCTTCTCATCATCATGCAGGTGTGTGTGTGTGCTTGGGTGCATATATCTAACCCCGATCTGGAGATCGAACCAATCAGAGGTGTGAAGTGTCGTGATCTGGGAGTGCTGGTGCATCATGCGACACGTACATACAGTAGGCAACATTTGAAGTGGATCAAAAAAAGTTCATAAAAGTTGTCCTAAAAGGAGAACGGTATTGTTTTGGTTTTAGGACAACTTTGATGAAAGGTTTGGATCCACGTAAAATGTTAAATACTGTACATGCGTATAAATAAACAGGGCACGGTTTGCGTGGTGATCTGTGCGCGTTACTTCCACCTTCAAGTTGCTACAGCAAAATGGCCACATGCCAATCTGGTCTTTTCCTGCCCACCCCATCTTTCCCTCGTGTTTACACAGCATCCCTTCTCTGTTAAATAGGTCACTTCACCTCCCCCATTTCTCCAACAGCCTCAGATCTGTTTACCCTGAGTCTATGTTAGCATCTCTATTCAGGGGACTTAACCTGAACATGTCTGTCCTGGGGTCTGCCCAGAATCCCACCGCAAGGCAAACACTAATTGTGGTAGAACAGTCTAGCAGGAAAAGAACTAAACAGTGTTGTATACGTCAATATCTAGGAAACGACAACTACCACCATATTTATCATTAACTAGTCATTAACTTGTTTGAAATCAGTAATAATGGGTTCAGAAAGAACCCAGACAGAAAAATAGTGAGAAAAAAAATAAATTTCTGCTCAAATTATAAGAGAAAATTTTAGGGATGTACCTGTATTAAAAATGATAATGATGATGATGTAATTTTGATGTTATGGCCAATAACTACAGTAATAAATGGTAGATATTAATAAATTAAAATTAAAAACTAAAATTAATCTAATTAAGTGAATTTTGAAAATCACAAAATTCTAATGTACAATATGAAAAATTATTTATATTGAGATTTGATAGATCATAAAAATCATTTAATCATTAAAATCATTTAGCAGAAGCTGAAAGCATAACCAATACACCAAAATACATTAGTATAAGTTGAAAGACATATATGTGACTAACCTAAATATGAATTTGTCTTTAAACCAAATGACACAAATAATCCAAACAAACTAAATCTACTAACACTTCTTTATTAGACTTCTCAATTCTACCCCTTCTAAACATTTGACTACTAACTATACCATTTTCCATCATGACTCCGCAGCCAAATTCAACACAGTGAACACATCAGAATGATGCAAAATTCTGTTTTAACACGCCCTTAACCCCTGTCCTGTCTGTCCCGCTAGCCGTTTTTCCCCAAATAGGGGGCAAGAAGAAACACACCAGAACTTTGACAAGTCCAAAAGGAGCATGAGCGAGATTCACTATGCTGAAAAATACATCACACAGTCTTGTCAGCCTCATCTGTAAGCGCTCCTGGGCTCTCTGGAGGAAGGAAGCACAGAGCATTGAAAGGGTCACGACCTCCAGGGCCTCCAAGGTCTGACTAAAGAGCGCTCACTCAAAGCAGTCTCATGCAGCACAGGAGAACTATGCCCTGCTTCAATCACGAGAGCTCCATTTTTCTCCTAAGACACAGGATCAGTCAGACTTGATGTCATGAAGTGAAAAATGAAAGCGATTTCTGTTATTTCACGTGAGCCGGGGATGTAAAACATCTGAAGGTAATTTAAATTAATTATTAGAAAACATAAAATGTTCAGGTTAATAAAGATGAGTTTTGCCGTGTTTGTTTGGTACCGTTTAAACAAGCCCTGTTCAGCTGCAAGCGGTCTTTTTTTAATGTGTGATTTAACTGAGTCACGCGCTCGCAAACAAACATTTGGCATCTCCATCTACAACAAAAAACTGGCCCCTGATTCTCTCAAGCTCTCACAGATCGAACAAATCACAGTGACATGGCAGCAGCCCCAACCAGCTGTGACTGCCGCCAAGCAATTAGAGCATCAGGGGAAGACGCCATCCCTTCTTGACTCGCCTCCATTATCCCTCCGTCGGCACACAGTTCACGTCGTGGACACATGTGAGGCAAGTGCTGCCAGCTTTACAGCAGCGTCATAATTACACATTCGTAGACGTCATGAAATAAATATGCGACAAAGGACCCTGTGGAAATGCGACTTGCAATGGCACGTGCACATACACATGAAAGAGCCATGAAACATCACGCTCAAGTATGCACGTTATCACACCTCCACTCATAGTCTTGCAAACCCTGCTGACTTGTGCGGAGGAAATAATGAGTCAAAAAGAGGCACAAAAATACTGATTTTAACAGATTTTCTGAAGAAAACATGAGTTGTGTGTGCTTATGTAAAATGCATCACCACAGTACTTAATAAAGCCACTGTGTGTTGCCAGAGCATTGCTACTCAGTTGCTAAGGTGTTTTGACTGACTGTTTCATGTTGCTAAGGTGTTCTGGGTGGTTGCTAGGGTGGTTCTTACCAACCCAAGTCAACAGAGTTCACCTCCTGAATACAAAACTCACTGACAAAATACTAGGCTTTTGTTTGGAAACAAGGGTGTTGCTACAGAGTTACTAACCCTACTGTAAAATCTGCTAAAATCAGACTAAGCTGGTTGGCTGGTCTTACCTGGTTTAAGCTGGAAGTAGCAGGTTTGAGCTGGTCTCCAAGGCTGGCCAAGCTGATTGGTTAGTGGGTCTCCCAGCCTGAACAAAACACCTCTAAAACCAGCCAGCAGACCAGCTATGACCAGCTAGCTAGAAGACAAGCCTACCAGTTAAGGTAAAATCCACCAACTAGTTTTATACCAAACTGCCTTACAACAACGTCCCATAAACTTTGAATCTCAATAAACATTCCCTCTTATTTCTTATTCATGAAGACAAACAGCCCTTGAACACAACAATGGAAAAATAATATGAAATGGTTGCTCTCTTGAAGTAAAGCACACAGCACACAAGCACACAAGATCATTCATGACCCAAGTCAAAAATTGCTACTCAGTTGCTAAGGTGTTCTGACTCACTGCTGGGATGTTGCTAAGGCGCTTGCTACAGTGTTCCTTATTGGCCAAAATCAGAAGACCTCTTCTCCAAAGTCAAAACTCTTCAGCACAATGCTAGTGAGTGCGGTTTCCAATGCATTGTTATGTAGTTGCTATGGTATTCCTACAGGTTGTTAGCCAGTTCCATAAAGACTACATAGCCAGTGATATAAGAGAGCCAGCTATGAGAGAGAAAGAAATGGATTTTGAGTCTGAATGCAAAGAAAAATGAAACAAAGATGGCGTGCTAACTCAGAAACAAAAAGAGAGGGAGAGTAATCATAACAAGTGGAAAAAGGTGAACCCATGAATTAAGTAGCCAAAGGAGGTTGAACTTCACATATATTTCATGTTTGTATGATTTGCAACCTGCACATGACCAACGGCTTCTCCCTTAAAAACAGTCCTTAACACTGTAACAATACACCAGAGAATGAGAGAGAGAAGTAATTCCAGCAGTCAAGATGATGTAAAATTGCAAATACTGAAACAGTGATATGTAGAGGACTACTCACAAAATAGAACACAACAGATGTAAGAAAAGAAAAAAAAAACAGAAGAATTGGATATAGATTGTGAAGGGGGAAAAACAAGAAATGTTTCAGACTGAAGAAGCAGTGAGAAGAAAAAAGCAGACAGAAGAGGAGCGCAAACAAAAATTGAAAATTAGAAAGCACAAACACCAACAGAAACAAGGAGAGGTGGGAGAAATGAGTAACAGAAGGGAAAGAAGAAAAAAACAACAGAAAAACAACAAGAGGAGGGGGGTTAACAGAGATAGGAGCTACAGGGAAAACGAAGAAATAAGTAAAGAAAATCTTAGGATGTGCCAGAAAGTTACTTCATTACTTCCACAAATGGACTGTGATTTTGCAGCATATTTTATTCAGAATAAAATGCCAATCACAGTTAAATTCCAGCCCTGCCTATTGGGCCTCCTAGCAGGAAAGAAGGGGAGACGAAAAGGAAGTCATGTTCATTTCAACACAATTCAGTAAATGGGAAATTATCAATTTCATTTCAGGGGCAGACTGAAATATACTGTTTCAGTGAGGTGATGGCACACTGGAACCACCGAAATAGAGGTCTCCACAAACGTATTACCCAAGGACACAAAATATCCGCTGTATGACAGGCAGCCCAACCAAGGTAATCTGCCAAGATGTTCTGGAATATACAGGATATAGATGAAGTCGTACAGAGAATTTTAAGAAGCTTTAGAGAGGAAGATGGACAAACTTACATGTCCTCGGCTGAAAATACATTTCCCTGTCGTGCATGATGCTCGAAACATCCCAGATCAATGTGAGAGACTGAATTTAAGATCAATAGAAAGAGCAGGTGCATAAAAGAAGGGAAGAACAAGGTAATTTATGGAGTAACAATGAGGGATTTGAGCTTTAGAGATTCATGTAAACTGCTGGCTTCCTCTGGATGCATCCAATTTGTCTCCGTATATATCAGATGAATTACATTCACTCCTCAATATTTCCAGCATGATCAAAGGCAGCAGTTTTCTCAAAATTAATAATGTGGAGCAAAAAACGTGGACTGACCACTTTTGTAGCCTCATCCTCATCAGATCTCCCACAGTTTCTTCAGTGACCTCTGATGCATTTCTGTCTATCTATCTATCTATCTATCTATCTATCTATCTATCTATCTATCTATCTATCTATCTATCTATCTATCTATCTATCCGTAAGGCATACACATCTTCAAATGTCAAAACAAAAGAAGGCCTTCAATACACCAACATTCAACATTTGTAAATAACTTTTATTTCAATTTACTTTCCAAACTGCAATTCTGCATCCTGTTACTTCAATTCAAATTCAAAAGCAAAAGGAAGGTATCAAGTGTTTCTTTTTCACCTCCTAAGAGCAAGGAAACCAGCTTAGAAAAAGATATCTGGAAATAACTTAGTCTTTGAATGTCAAAGTGCTCAAAATAGGCTCATCAGTTAGCCCTACTGAGATAAACACAGGCCAACAGCATTCCAGCGGTATCAGAGGATGAAGCACAGCATGTACACGTACACATATCTCCCAGAATCCCAGCAACACCTGTTGTCCCCAAACCAGCATTACATCACGGCATGAACGGAGAGGAGCAGGACTCAGAGGCATTAAGACACTTTCATCTTATTTAGCTTAGCTATGAATATTGCAGCCAACATGCACAACAGGCAAACAGTTTAATATTTTAAAAGTTAAAAGCCGGCGCTTCCAAAGCATAATCTCCATCTTAAAAAGAACATAAGAAAACCAATAAGAAAATCAACATTAAATCTAAGTATTTACACAGTTCTGGTCTTGTCTTGCATGAATCACTGGTTCACTTTATTAAAAAGGTTTGTAAGAAAAACAAAACTTGTAATTCTTTGCATCTTCGAAATTGCAATCAAAATGAAAAACCTAGTATGAAACGGCCTCTTTTTCCAAGTCCCAATGGACATAATCAAGTCTTGCCTTTCACTTTGAAATGTGACACATTTTGGAAGTAACATGTTTAATGTTGACTGTCATTTGAAGAGAAATATTCACAACATTCAGATGTTTATACTAGGGGTGAGCAGAAAAATTGACAATTGCATGCTGATTATTTCACAAGTTCAAGTTATTACACCAGCTTATTTAGTTGGTTTGAGAAAACCAACTTACTGATCTACTATTAAAGCCGCTGCTGCTGCTGCTTCTTCTTCTGAGACAAATTTTTAAAATATATCTCCTCCTAGAGCTTTCAAGCTGCAACCACCAAACTCGGGTCAGACCTTCAGACTAGTCTGACTCAGGTTGCTTTATCTTTTATAACTGATCGGACTTATGATTTTTGTTAAACTGACGATCAAATCTACGAAAAGTCTCATAGACTTTCATTGAACCAGGTCAAAACTTTTGTTCAGAAAGACTTATAGAGTGTTTAACAAAGTCCCTTTAAGGCAAGTCATTTCACTTTGCAGCCATCTTTAAATGCCTCTTGGGCATGCAAGTGCAGCGCCTATCTCTCTGAATGGGGAAACATCAAATTCTCCAAAACTGTTTGCCAAGCTTATGATTAAATTTCATATTTGAAATCACCAATGAAATCTGACCACAATGGTCTCATAAATGTTGTTTCTTTAGCTCAAATAGCATTTAAAAAAAGCTTTCTTTTTCAGGCTAGACCAGCCAATGCGCATGTGCCGTCCTATGTGCATGTCTTAAAATGCTGACTGTTTCTATAGCAACCAGAGCTTCCAACAGCAGCTGCAGTGACACAATGTCTTTACCGATTAGCCATTGGCTCTTTTATTCAGAAGGCAGTGCTTCCTGCAATAGAGCGGCCATATTGAGCATTGCATTTTTACCCCATTTAAAGATATACGAGTGACTCCTCTTAGGTATCTTATAGTCTTTGGTGTTTAAGCTGTCTATTACATAGCAAAGCTTAATGACTTTCCTAAGACAACATGTTAAATCATGCTAGGAACATATTAAAAACATACTAAAAACATGACAGCAACATGCTAATCATGCTAAAAACATGCCAGCAACATGCCAATCATGGCAATAATATGCTAACAACATGCTATTCATGCTAAAAACATGCTAGCAACATGTTAATCATGTTAGAAACATGCTAACAATGGCTGCAACTGAAAAATGCTGCCTTCAGAGGATGTATTCCAAGGTAGGTAGGCATCAAGGCACGTCCGAATCCAAAGTTAGCTTCACTTCCTGTCTCATGAGATACTTTCATCTGATCGATTTTTGAAGGCAGCATTGATGCATCCTTCGCTGCCTTTGATATCCCACAATCCTGTGTGTTCCATTCCATGATGGTTGAGCTAAAATATAAAGATATCGTCTAAAAGTTGCATTTGGTGGTGAGTTTGTGTAAATGTATATATCTGACTCACTTTTTGCACGTTTGATGTTAGTTCTACCGAGAAATCAATATTATAGTAATTAAATATTAGTTTAGTTATCACCAAAACTATTTTCTTGTTCTATTTTGTTGTAGATCATTAAACTGTTACGCTGCCTCAGAAGCCTGTCTGAAATCCGTTTCATGGGGAGCCTTCGTGCAAAAATGCTGCCTGCAAAGTCACTGCCTGGTTTTCGTATGCAGCTAATATGTCAATCATGCTCAAAACATGTTTGCAACATGCTAATCATGCTAGAAACATGTTAACAACATGCTAATCATGCTACAAACATGTTATCTACATGCTAATCATGTTAGAAGCATGCTAGCAACACGCTAATCATGCAAGAAATGTTTTAACAACATGCTATTCATGCTAAAACCATGCTAGCAACATGTTAAATCATGTTAGCAATGTGTTAAATAATTTATAACTGCGTCAAACTTTCAGGCTAGGCTTTCTCAAGCCAACTTCAAAGTTTGTTCACAAACTTTACTCATTTAGTTCAGTTTCTAGTCATAAGAAGACATTTTTGTTTTTATTCTAAATTTATACACATTACCTTAACTCCCCAAAGACATGCATTTTTAAGTGTGGCTTAAGTGTCCAAATACTTTTGGACCCAACTATATACTAATATGATAAAACCTGCTGGGAGAAATCTCAATGCCATTTTATAAGCCATTTTTATCTGTAGGGGAAGTCAGCTGTTTCTTATTGGTATGGACGTGACAAACTGCTCTACATAAAAGAGAGGAAAAACTGAGGAGTGATTGTTTGAGGCAACTCAAGGGTGCAGACAGTGCGTTGGAGGTCAAACTAGTATAATTAAGAAATCTTGCAGGCATTCGTACCCAAAGAAGTGCTTCGGGCTAACCAGGCATCAGCAAACGTGATCCTTCAAAAACCTTTTCTTGTAGACATATCTGTGCAAGTGTTCGTACACACATGTGGCACATGAGACCTTATCGTATGCTGTATACCTGCCTGAGGTATTGAATTTAATTTTGTGTTAGATTTAGTTGTTACACTTGATGTCATCATGAAGCCGGAAGGGTTTTAGTGCCCCGTGAGCCATTAACTGCTGACAAGAGCAAAAGGAGAAAAACCCTCAAGGAAAAAGCAGTTTTACTTTACTAGCTTTACTTACAACAAAATGCTCGTGGAGCTGCTCTCAATGGCCATGATTTTACGTCAAGACATATGTCTTTCACGGCCGTGCAGATGTCTAAAGGCCGTTCGGGAACTCTCAAGTTCTGCTGGATCAGATGAATTAGTAAACACATTTGGGAGGATGTGGCAAAATCTCTTCACTTAAGGGCAGCTCAGTTGAATCGATTTGTCTCAAAGGGATTCTGCTGCTCAGTTTACACTGGGTAGACAGTCATTCTTATCGAACAAGGAGCTCATTAGGTGAGGAGAAGATCGGCAAACCTTCTTGGCATTATCTGGATTTCTATATAAATGGTTCCAACATCATGGTTTTATCTTGACATGAGGGGAAAAGCATTTAAATTCATATAGCGGCAGTTCATATAGCATTTAAATTTATACTGAACAAATAATTATTATACTTCCAAACTTTTTCACTTGTTTTCTTTTTATGAAGTTAAAATACTGTAGCATGAAAGGGAAGCAGGTTCAAATCTAGACCTTATATATAGTTTTTTTAAGAAACAAAGGATTAATGCAGTTGAGCTTGACCATCAACATGCACTTTTGTTGTACAGAAAAGAGCAGTTTGGACATCCTGTTTTACAGAACAACAAAAAAAAAAAAATCATGAATCTGGAGAGACATGAGTGTTGGTAGATAATGAAATTAAAGTTTAAAGCAAATCATCAAACAAACACCTTTACATACAATAATTGTACATATTTTAGTTCTCAAAAGATACAAGAACGTCTAATCCTTTCAAATATCTGAAAAATATTTTTTCCCAGAGAAATAAAGGCTTTCTCTGGCTTCTAAACACATTTGTGGAGATTAAAAAAGACCATTCTTTTTTAAAGACTTTTTTAAAGACCAAATGATGACCTCAGCTAGTTTTTAAACCACTTTTCGATTTATTCTGAAATTTTGGGTCACTACTGACTCATGGCTAGTTTTAGATAACTGAAAGTGAGCTTTAAATTCAGAAAATAACATATATTCTGTCCTTGAACAGCTAAGAATTCTTTAGTAATTGTGAGATATACAGACCCTGAGGCAGCAAACACAGCTCCACCTCATTACATCGTCTCAGTTCTTCAGTTGGTATGAGATTTGGGTGTTGGTATTGAGCATTTTAGACCACTGAGCACTGCGCCAGCAGTGTTACTGAACAATCAGCCGGTCTTTAGCTGGATGCCTGAGGCTTCAGAACTCCTGTTGGATCCATTTCCAGTCTTTTGAGCTTTAAGTGTTCCTCTGAGGTCCTATATAAATCACTGTTCATCAGCACTGCACTGAACTGAATAATACTGCAAAGAGCCTGTAGCCAGAATGATGCATTCATTTTGCATTGCAGGGCAGGTCGAACCAATACTCAAAATGATTGTAACCTCTTGATTACCATGATCCTTCTTAAGCCCCATGGGGTATTTAAAGAGATAGTTCACCTAAAAATGAAAGTTCTGATAATCATTTCCTCACCCTTATATCACACTAAACCTGTATGAATCTCATACTTCTTTGAAACAAAAAATATTTTGAAAAATAGCTTGGTTTTTTGACTATACAATGAAAGTCAATTGGGTCCAAACACATTTTGGGCTTCAACGTTTTTTCAAAATATCTTATTTTGTGTTCCACAAAAGGAAGAAAGTCATACAAGTTTGGAATGACTTGAGGGTGATTAAATAATGACAGAACTTAAATTATTGGGAAACTGTCCCATTAATGCAATAATTCATAAAAAAATGAAAATTACCTCATAATTTACTCACCCTCATGCCATCCTAGGTGTATATGACTTTCTTATTTCATACAAATACAATTGGAGTTTTGTTAAAAATTGTCCTGGCTCTTCCAAGATTTATAATGGCAGTGAATGGTGATCGAGATTTTGAAGCAAAATAAAGTGCATCCATCCATCATAAAAAGTACTAGTATATTCTCACAGAAGCTTACGCTACACCTACATCATCCATTGGAATGCCACGCTCTCATGAATGTGCTTGCAGTTAGCAGAAGCTAGAGATTACAGTTTATAAAGTTTTAAATATGGATATTTTCACTTTGGAAGGCCTTTATCAACCCCCGGAGCTGTTAAGACCAACATTCATTGCCATTATAAAGCTTGGAAGAGCCAGGACATTTTTTAATATAACTCTGATTGTATTCGTCTGAAAGAAGAAAGTCACATACACCTAGGATGGCTTGCGGGTGAGTAAATCATGGGGAAATGTTTGTTTTTGGATGAACTATACCTTTGAGAAGGTTAGTTAATGCTCTGAGGTCAGCAAACGCCGGAGAGTTTTGCGGCATTTTTTCCTAATTATGCTGAAAAGAACCTAAATTACTCATTATTGATCGTACAGATAAGATCAATACATAATTCAAATCTACTTTTATATGTATACACTCATAATAACAACAAAATGCTGTGATTTTGTAAAATAAAGGAAACAAACAGGGTGCGCTTTCTGCCGTCTCGGTCTCCGTGAACTACTTTCTGAAACGCATCGCAAAAATTCAAACTCAGCGAATACTTGACACATAGTGATGAGAGATATATCTATAGAAAACTTAAAGTGTCTTTTAAATTAAGTAAAAGTAAAATTTTGAAAACAAATATTCTCTAATTCAAAAGTTAAATCAATATATTGTTTTTTTGTTTTTTTTTGGATGAATGGGCAGGATGATTTTCATCATTTTATAGCAAAAACTCTAGTCTGCCACATCCAGTTCTCAAAACTCTTGAGGACAAATGTTCTTTATGTGTTTTATGGCCTTATTTAGTGACTTTCATTTCCTTTTCTTATTTAGTGACTTTAATTAATTTCCACTAACCATGCATAAACGTTGTTTTCTCAAGAACACAAACATGTATATAAATGTTGCTTACATATTATTGTAGCCAAGTTTGTGCTGAAAACAGTGCAATCAGACTTTAGCCATTAATGTGTTTTTCGGATGCAAATAGTTTATTAATACAGTTTTTAACAAGTGATGAATTTGACTAGTCATCCATATTGAACTTCTCCAAGAACAAATAGTCTGTGGTACAATGAATGTGTGTAGCATATTTCTACAACATCAGGTTGTGACAAAGAGCATATCTTCAAACATGTCTACACTCCAATCCATGCACTGACATCCTTAAGGGAATTTTGCCACCTCTCCAATAATGTTTGTAAATGGCCGCTGCTGCATCCAGAATACCAATGCAACCTCCGCAGTAACACCCAGTCCCCAGGCGTTTACTGTGCACACGAGTCTGGAAATGACAGCTTGGCAATGTGACTCTTGACGGAGCTGCATTGTTTCAAATTGCGTGGCGGCAGAGGGACTTTGCATCTCTGAATAAAACAACAGCAGACTCCTACGGAGTTGCGGCGAGGGAACGCTAGCATAAGTTTTGTCTCAGATTCCACCTTGGGTGAAGGGCAGCGAGGAAATGTATCATCATCAGTTACAATCTACAAAAGAGAAGCATGTCAAGTAAACAAGAGGAGACAAGTCTCGCGCCAGCCATCTGGAAGAGAAAACAATATTTTCTCATTCCCTCTCTAATAAAGGAAGACACAAGATGGCTCTTTCTCAGGGTGCACTGTGTGTATTATTGGCAGGCAGGATGAAAGATGAAGGCTTGTGGTCATGGAGATCTGCTCCAGAGATGCCCACGGAGCCAGCGAGGCGATGTCACACAAATCAACATATGCTTTACACCTACCTAGGAGGCATGATTCTTTCCTAGAAATTTTTCAGCATGGCATTTCATCCTCCATTTGCTTTCTTTAATTGGAAGCTCTAAGAACAATGACTGGAGGGCTCCTGATGGACTTTCGTAAGCGAGCAATATTTTAACTTGGCAAGAGGCCTCACTCAACATGTGCAAGACAGTAACATATTAACTAGAGATTCACCCATGTATCGACAGGTAATCGGTATGAGTATGCTTAGTCTCACTGCTCAGTGGATCTATTGTGATTTTAAACGTAAAGTCTTGCTTCATGCACTAGAATTTACCGGTTCTCACACTTCGTTGGTAATCTCACAAGCATTCACCGGCATGTTAGATAGATGTAAAATTGACAGATCAAGAGTGCACGCTGTTGTACGTGACAATGTGAGGAATATGGCTAAAGCCATGATGGACAGTGATATCATGAGTTTGCCCTGCATGGCTCATTCCCTTCACCTTGGCTGTCAACAAAGGCATATTAAGCCAGCAGAGTTTGCTAGAATTGGTCAGTGTGTGCCGAAAGATTGTAGGCCACTTTAAACACAAACAATTTGCTTCTTCACGTCTACAGTCCATTCAGACACAGATGTATCTTCCACTAAAGATATTTAAGCAGGATGTAAATACGAGGTGGAATAGCACCTTTTATATGATGGAAAGTCTTTTGGAACAGAAACGAGTGCTTGCTGGAGATTACAAGCTACCTGTCACACTTACTGAGCAGCAGTGGGCACTGATGGAAAGCATAACCACACTTCTATCTCCATTTGAACTAATAACCAGAGAGATTAGCTAAGAAGATTCATCTGCTGCTGACATTATCCCCCTGTTCGAGACTCTAAAAAGGTTACTCAGCAAAGAAGCCGACGTTATAAAAACACATAGGCCTTATTGTTGTTTTTTTCTTTATTTTTAGATATCATACAACAAAAGAAGGCTTGCATTGATACAAGAGAATCAACAACAACATCTTTCTCTGCCATGTTCAGCGAAAACGTTCAAGAAAATGGGACTGTGACAGAGAAAGTGCGAGTGTGTCAACACAAGTTGATAGTTTTCGAACAGAGCCCATGATTCCTAGGCATGAGAGCGCACTTACGTACTGGGCCACTAATCAATGCCACCTGCCTGTGTTTGTGCAAGTGGCGAGAAAATACCTGTCTGCACCTTGGATAAGCGTAGATACCGAAAGGACCTTTAGCTCTGCATCTAATGTCATAAACGAGAAAAGAAATCAACTAAAGCCCCATTCAGACTACATTTTTTTGTCTGTTGCGACAGTCACTAGTGTCAGTGTCAGTCATCAGTGTCCGATTATGCGATTTTGATTCATAAAATCTTGACGTGTCGAGCAAGAAACATGTCAGACTATACGACGTTACTCAACCATTCTAATCATGCCATCATTAACAACATGCGTGCTGTCATCAATAGTGCGAGACAAGACAGAACGTGCTATGAGCGTAAACAAACAATGGCTAGCAAACAGCATGTTTTGCCCTGTCTTGTCATCTGAAAAGCCCAAAAAAGAAAGAAAACCTGACAATGGACACAAATCTGAATGGCATGAAGAGGATGGTATGGACTGTCAAAGAGAACGGAGGTACAATAGTTTTTATTTGACCTTTTTTCACTGTTTCGCGGTAGTCCCTCATCATAAATGCAGGAGTATTGTTGCCGTAGCTCCACGAATATTTTCCTCCATTGTAAAATTACACCTAGCAGGACTGATACCATTGTATCCCTTTCGTTTCGGCATGTTTGAAAGCTTGTACAAAGGTGCTTCTGTGCTCCTATTGGCCAGTGTCATAGCTGTGAATTTGAGCCTAACAGAAAGTTTTTTAGAATTTAATCAATGTTAATATGAATAATATTCAAAAAGTAAAAAAAATAAAATCCAAATTTAATCTCCCGAATTTAGTTAATGAGATGTTAAAGAGGTCCTATTATACTTTTTCACTTTTTCAACTTTAGTTAGTCTGTAATGTTGCGGTTTGAGCATAAAAAAGATCTGCAAAGTTACGAAGCTCAAAGTCCAATTCAAAAGGAGATCTTTTATTTAACAGAAATCACTTTTATTTAATAGGAATCAGGCGTTGAGTGGAGCCAACCAAAACACACACTGGCCAAGCTAACCAATCACACCACATTTTGTATTTCAGAAGGCGGGCCTTCATTTGATACAGGTACTATTCCAGCCGTTCATGCCAGACTGGGGAGAGGGGTGTTGTAATAATGTAAAATGTGTGAAAAATAATGTGTTTTTCGAACAACCTAGTATGAGAGCCTGTTCTAGTACATCCCCAAAACAAAATCAAGACTTTGTAAAAGAGCATAATAGGACCCCTTTAACTTGAGCAATGTGTTTTCTGTTTTTTGAGACCAGTTACTGTAAATCAGCTATTTAAAAGGAGAGAATAATGTTTTTTTGCATTGATTTCTGAAATTAATTTTTATTAATTATGGAATACATTGTTATTAAAAGAAGGTATAAAATGCAGAACCACCAAACTATCGATATCAGCCGATATCACTCTGAGTAATCGGCTATCAGTATCGGCTGAGAAATTTAGTTTCGGTGCATCTCTAATATTAACCTATCGTAATAGTAATCTGCAGCCATTAAGAGAGAAAATAAAAATCAAAGCACTTCAATACATTAAACAGACAGTAACAGGCACTTTCCAAGAATAGGGCACATTTATTAAAGCATTAGAGGCACAAATCCTGGAAGGACTATTAGATATTATAGACAAACTATTATCAAATATTAAAATAGCCTAGAAAGAAAAGTAGCTAGTTTAAAAACACAATCATTTGGCTGCACTTTTTTTTTTATTACAATTTAGTAAATAATATTTAGTAATAATATATAAAGTAAGAACTGTTATAAAAACTAATTTGAACAAGAATGCAATATTTAGTTGTACCCCACATTTTGTGTGCAATGCTGATGCTGCATGAAGTAGGCACCCATTACAAAAACATCTAACACTGCTTGAGGTAACATAATTTTGACCCCTATTTTTGACAGCATTCTGACAGCATAACAGGTAAATAATCACTGTATTTTCTCAATTTGTCATTCTGCTTGCATGTCAGGCTCAACTATCCAAATGTTACTGCATTGTTTGTAAGAACAAAAAGATCAGATATTTCGCTTTAATTTATTAAAAACCAAGCTTATCAAAATCCTTGACCCAACTGATTGACAGCTTAATTTAGGCTTAATCTGAAATCCTGTTACCTATTTTGAGTAGTTTTTTTTCTATTTATTTTGATTTTGATTTTAATTTTAATGTTTATTGCGAGGAAATAACAAAATCAGTTGTATGTGAGAACAAGGTTGAGAAACCCACAAAACTTATATTAAAAAGCTCATATAAAATGAGTAATATAAATATGTTAGAACACAAATGTAAACAATTATATTTTATATGTCTAGATTCTTTTTTTATGAGATTCACGTCCAAATTAACACCTATTTATGGAAAGTGCCAATCACAATCATGCAAATGACTAGTGAGGACCCACCAAAAGGCTAAAAGCCAAAGTGCAGAATCCAAAGTAGCACAAATCACCAACTTCCTCTACACACTGAAATTCCATTTATCAAACAAGAAAGCAAATGGAGGAGTGACGCTGTTCTTCGCCTCATGAATTACGTGCTCCCATTTCCACCACAGCAGTATTTACCATCAGCAAATTCAACAACATAATTATGTTTATTATGATGATAATGCAAATCACTCAATCCTCCTCATCAGCATTATGTTCTCTCAGCGTGCCAGCAAGAGCCGATGTGTTAATGAACCAACACTTGCTCACACATACATGCAACATGAGCATAGAACAAGTACCACCACCATCAAAGCGGCTCGTAATCTTTTCATAGCTACACTTCAATAAAGTTTGCATTCAAAGCCCAGACCCTATAACAGTTTACATCTGCAACTACACATATCCAAGCCTCATATCTGAGGAATTAGAAGGAAGATTAGACTTAAACTGCCCATATACAGAACATATTTCCTCTGATGCACCAGGTTATGCTAAATGCTTCTACCTTCTCCTCTCCTTGGCTCTCATTTGATTACAGACAGAGAGCACCCTTCAGACAACAGTCATATTTTCTTTTATCCCTCAGAAACAAAAGCGCTGAAGAGCTCTCAGTGCCTGTTCCCTGCACGCTCTCATCCCGGCACTTCACTTTACCCATTGTGCACTCATTTTCCCTGCAAAACCAGAGCTTGGCCAACCGCGCACACCGCCCGTCCTCTTTCCCCTCTGAAGCACGACATCAGACAAGTCAGAAAGTGAGGAGAAACTTCCAAGCAGACAGAGGAATCGAGAGAGCGGTTCTTCTCTTTACTCGCGGCCTTATTTTCACATCAGTCGCCGCTGCACACAAACACAGGAGAGCTTGTGTTGACATACTGAAATGGGAGAAGATCTAATGTGAGGCTGATTATACCTTCACAGCGCTGCCTTCCCCCATCTCCGTTTTTCCTTTTTTTTTTTATATACAAGTTCCTATTCCATGCCACAAGAAACATTCACCTACGAGTACAAATTTTACATTTTACCACATTTGCCAATTAGACCTGGCAGACATAGCTGAAAAAAAAAAAAAAATTAAATATATTATATTTTTTCGTTCAAAAGTTTTGGGTTGGTAAGATTTTTTTAAATGTTTGGAAATCATTTATTTGATGAAAAATACAGCAAAAACTATAATATTGTAAATACATTATCACAATTTAAAACATCTGTTGTCTATAAAAACATTTTAAAATGTAATTTAATCCTGCGGTGACAAAGCTGAATTTTCATCAGCCATTACTCCAGTCTTTAGTGTCACATGATCCTTCAGAAATCATTCTATTATCTAATTGGATGCTTAATAAACATTTCTAATACATTCTATTTCAATTACTTCTAAACATTCTGAATATTTTTGTTGAAACTATTTTGTCAGTTTAAAAAAAAACAGCATTTATTCATATTTATTATAATATTTATTTATAATGTCTTTAATGTCAGTTTTGGTCAATTTATTACATTCTTGCTGAATAAAAATATGAATTTCTTTAAAAAAAAATTCTACCCTCAAACTTTTGAACTGTGTATCTCAATATATTCAAACTATTTCACGCCAAATAAATTCAAAATGTTTAAATGCAAGAACTTTAACACCATAAAAATCTGTTACATGAAAATGTCTTGTACTCGCAAGTCAATTAAGGAATAATTGTGAAATGTAACAACTAATGGTGTGTTTATTAGGAAACAGTTTAAAAAGTTCAGGTTTAAAAACAAAAGTTCAGTTCAGGAACAAGTTTTAAAACATCCCAATTTTTAAAGCTGTGCTTAGTTTTAGATCGTTAGCGAAATTATTGTGACTATATTAAATATCATTCACCCCACAGCCAGTGGTGGGTGTAAGATACTACAAAATGATTTAGCCATGTTTTCTTTGACCAGCAGCATAGATCATTGCGTGCTTGCAGAAAATGCATATATTATACTAAAATAAATATAGTCACACAAATCATATACTTATGAGCCAGGCAACATTTCTCAAAGAAACTGCACCGCTCACAAAAACATGAAGACATATCATCAAAAAATAGATTTTTTTTAAAACCATATAAAATTAAGCAACCTTTCTCAACCGATAGCAATCAAAAAACATGATTTATTGAGAATTTGATGTTTTAGTGATCTGATGGAAGAAATGGGCTATTTCTCAGAGAGGAAAAAAAAATAGGCCTTCCATATGAACTTAAAGGGGTGCTATTATGCCTTTTCACTTTTTCAGCTTTAGTTAGTCTTTAATGTTGCTGTTTGAGCATAAAAAAGATCTGCAAAGTTACAAAGCTCAAAGTCCAGTTCAAAAGGAGATATTTTATTTAACAGAAATCCCTTTTCAAAAACTACAACGAACAACTCGTTTGGACTACAATGCATATTTTCAAGGATTTGTGATATCACAAAGATCTACGAATGGGATGAGACCTGGTTGAGCTGCACTAGAGAAGACAACAAGTGTTATCACTATGTCAGAGATGCACTAGTGTTCCCAAAACAGACAAGCTTAGAGTGGTTACAATAATCTGGGTTTAAATCGCACTGAAATTGATTTGATTTTGACGCGATATTTAAACTAAAGCTTGCAGCAGGCAGCTATGGTAAGAGGCAGGACATTTCCCGACCAGGCGCCAAGTGCTGTCAATCACAACACACACTGGCCCAGCTAACCAATCACAGCACATCTCGTATTCCAGAAGGCGGGCCTTCATTTGTCACAGGAACTATTCCAGCCGTTCATGCCTGACTGGGGAGAGAGGTGTTGTAATAATGTAAAATATGTGAAAAATAATGTGTTTTTCGAACAACCTAGTATGAGAGCCTGTTCTAGTACACCCCCAAAACAAAATCAAGACTTTGTAAAAGTGCATAATAGGACCCCTTTAAATAAATTCCCACTGAAATAAAGTTGTTAGAAGTCATCGCAACATTTTCAAGAAGTTGCAACAGAGGTTTTCTGTTGTAAGCCGATTTAAATGGTCAGTCCATCATTCATACAATTTGATTATACTGTATTATTTGCAGGTTTTAATAATGTTACAGACTAACTGGATTTTATTGGTGTTATTTAAGCGTCAAAGCCTATTTTGATTCTTGCATGGTGAGTGTTAATTTTGAACACTGGTTTATCATCTTTCCCAACCACACTTCTAGACTCTCAGATTATTTATTGGTCAATACATACCCATAATGCCCCACCATATTCAATCTGATGGATCTGATTCAATCTCTCATCTCCTGGACAGGGAAGCTCATTCAATTTTTTTTTTCCCCTCTTACAAAAGGTGATTTCTCACCCACTTTCTTTACTTTTTTACCACTGGCAAATGCAAAGACTCAGGCCGACAGGTTGAGGGAATCTCTCCACAATAACATTTTAACTTCACCCAAGTTCTCTGCATCTCCCACCCATCTCCCTTCATCTCTCCATCTACATGGATCCTCATCCCTCTTAAGTGGAAACATTCTTTCAACATCACAGGACGTCCACGTCAGTCTTTGAAGCTGAGCGCCAACCAGCTTTCTAAAGGTAATGGAGGAACATCCTTATCAGAGAGATCCAGCTCTCTTTTGATACAGCCAAGACCCTGTGGCTGGATGGAAGAACAAAGATTTTACCCAAGCACGGCACATCTGAGGATGCATATGGACCATACAGGGTTGTCTAGCCAATGAGCTGGTGGAGTGAGGGTATAACTGGATGATTATAGCCTGTGGTTTGTAGGCTAGTCGTATCCTTGGGGCATCTCTATGTATATATAAACATCTAGCCTGCAAGCTCTCGAACAGAGACCCTCAGAGATCCCGGTCAACCTTGTGGCTCAATACCAGATAACCGCACAAACAGACAGCAAGAGTTGCATCTGTGAGATACGGACAGACATAAGGCTTGCAGCTCAACATTGACTGGGCATAGAAATCTGATATCAATATTTGTTCAATTATTCATCCACAAACAAATCATTTCTATACAGCCTCAAAGGTAAAAGCTTCTATCAGCAACATCTCAGACAATTTCACACCTCCGCGATATCACCATATGAAGGTACACACTTCAGAAGGACGCAGCTACAGAGTGTGTGTGGGACATGTTTGTGGTGGTCAGTGTTCAATTTACACCAAAGCTTTTGGCAACGTCCAGTATTAGGAAGAAGAGCCCTAATCCCTTGTGGTCGTTCCAGGCATTTACACTTAACCAGTCAGCGAAAAGTACTCATCAAAGGCACATAGCAGTCCCAAAAGGGGGCGCCTGTGAGCACCCTCCTGAATAATGGAATGAGGCCACATATACTACTGTGTGTCATTTAGGACAGAGCCTAGGACGTACAAAGTTGCCTGTACTGATCTTTAGGGTTGCAACAACTAATCGATAAAATCGATAATAATCGATGATGAAAATAATCGACAAACAATGTCATTATCAATTAGTCACATCTGCCCACTGCACACGGAAAACTTCCAACAGTCATGTCAAATTACAGCAGTGAATAATGCATTTCTATGGACAAAATGCATCTAAAAATAGCGGATCCAAGCAGCCCGAAACATGAGAATGCTTTATTTTAAACTTCAAGCTAGTAATTTACCTAGTGCATTAGCATAATGGCATGAGCTGTTTAATGTGTGAGATATGTTTCCTTAGCGCATCATCTGCTTTTTACGGTTATATATCCTTTTCTGTAAATGTTACATATTCACGCGAGTGTTTCTATTTTGCATGGACAGCATTGGGCAGGATGTGAAATAGTGTGTTTTTAAAAAATAAAAAATAAAAAAAAGAGGCTTTTTTACATCCACTTGACTTAAAAAATAATCGGCCATCTAATTGATTATTCAAAATAATCGTTAGTTGCAGCCCTACTGATTTTTTTAATGGCTACAATTATGATACTCTTAATAGTTTTTAATCTTTGGAGAGTCTCCGCTAAACTAGTACTATACTACACTCATCATTTCTCCCAGTCTGCACATAACAATAACACCCCCATGAAATGTCATTTGTTATAAAAATAGAATAAATATAGAAGAATACCGAACATGGTCATATACAAGGCCCTGATGGAGGAAAAATAATAATAATTATGTATTTTTAAGGATGTCAAAGTTAACTTGTGCACATAAGCTATTAATTAAATATGTTTAACTTCATGAGTTCATGATGTTAACCAAATTTGATTAAATTAATAAATAGTAAATTAGGTTTCTGAATGATGATCAGAAATTTAGTCAGATATCACAAGGTCAATTGCAATTGCTTTATTCTACTGATAGTAGTAGGTATAACAGTAAGATAAATACATCTGCATATAGTTTTGTTAAAAAAAATAAATAACTATAATGTTACACTATACTGTCATAAATATAAATTAAGTAATATATTGTAAGTTTAAAGGGATCATATGATTTCATAACATTTCAAGTTTCCCTTTCTCTTTGGAGTGTTACAAGCTCTTGGTGTATAAAGAAGATCTGTAAAGTTGCAAAGACTAAAGTCTCAAACCCAAAGAGATATTCTTTATAAAAGTTAAGAGTCAACCACACCCCCTAAAACGCCTCGTTTGAACACGCCCCCACATGTCTATGTCACATGTCTAAGTGCCCTGAGAAGTGGACATCACAGGATATTCCGCCATGTTTCCAGTTCGAAGCAAACGTATATGTTCCATTTAAAGTGCACTGAAGTGAGCGAGACGTGAATTTAAATTGTTTTTATTTACAAAGGGTATATGATGTCACATTTGCCCATGTGTGAAGAAGTTGTGCAGCGCAAACCCGTGAATGAATGTTCCATGAATGAATGTTCCGAAGTGAGGTAAACGTCAACAGATTTCCCCCTGCTCAGGGAGTGTAGGGAACACTGTGTACGGACCATGTCAATGGGAACCCAATTCATGCACAGAGCTCACTTCTAATGAGCTGATTATATGAATTAAGTGTGTTAACAAAGAGAGACATGCAAAATATGCAGAGCTGGGGGGCGCAAGGACTGGAATTGAGAACCGCTGTAGAGTAACGCTTGTTGTTTGTCATTTATCCAATCACAAATGCAGTCATTGTTTTGTTTTACGCGGCGCAATGCAACGCAATGTCATTATAACCCATAATTATGCCCCCACTGGATGTCTTGTGGCTCCGGTTTTCTGACCAGGACCCGCACCACAGTATGGCAAGGGGCATAACATTTCCGTCACACACTTGAGATATTCGGCCAAGCACAAAGCACTGGATAGCTGGCCGATCACAACACACCACGCTTTTCAGACCAATAAGCTTTGTAAAAAACGACGTGTTTCAGAAGGCGGGGCATAGATGAGAAACAATAATGTACAGTATGTGGAAAATAATGTGTTTTTTTTAACCTTAAACCGCATAAACACATTTCATTACACCAAATACACAAAATAATGTTCTTTTTAGCAACATCATATGACCTCTTTAAAAACCCCCGGCTCAGTATCAACAAAATTCATTATATTTTTGTTGTTGGAATAGTTTGTGATGATGAGCTATACTATATTTGAATACTGAATTTAATTACTTCAGCTATAATAAAATCTACAAAATATATACATTTACATGCACAATTCCACAGACTGCTGACGACAGATGGCTAATGTCCACTGCAGTCTCCTTCAACAGTCAGGAAAAAAATAAATAAATAATAATAATAATAATAATAATAAAAAAAATCTCTTAATGTTTTCTTCTCTGGAAACATCGCTGAGGGGAGATGTGCGACAGCCCAGCTGTTAAATGTTGGATGTTAACCTACCTCCAGTCTTCCCGTGTCAGGCTGGAACCCACGTGCCGGGTCCTCTGTGGTCACACGGCACTGGATGGCATAGCCATTGATCCGTATCTTATCCTGTTTCAAGCCCAGCTCTGGCAGGCTGCGACCTTCACACACTCTCAGCTGAGCGTGTACCAGATCCACACTGAATGACAGAGAGAGAGAGAAACAGAGACAGTGGTTATATAGCATTTGGTAAACAACAAAAACACATCCTGCCACGGGCCCCACAGCCACAAAGATCACATCCAACACAGACACTTCATCACTCTAGACGAGTACACGTCATCAGTCCAGACCCGTTCAGCGGTCTGGAATCACAACAGATTCACTCAAACTATTTTCAGCCGCTTGACATTCCAGCAGGTGCAACACATCGAGGCAGCATTCACACCAGTGAGGCGAGAAAGCGTGAGATGCCTGCTTGCTCCAATAACTTCTATTAGACAGGCTTGACAACTAGCAATCCGCTTCATAGCGCTGCACTCGTTTGACAAGGAGTGGGATGAGGGGATTGTAGAAAGGAAACGAGCGAGTCACTCAGTGACATACAAACAGGAAATGCCTGATAGATTCATGGCTAACAGCTAGCGCCTGATCCACTCCGGCCTCAATAGCTTCACAATTAAATCACTCCCTCAGCTCAATTGAATGAACCAGGCTTTTCCTGGGCTGATTGGCTACATTTGGCTGAATCTGCCATCTTATTGGATAAGTGCTTTCCCCAGTGAAAATTTGGATTTATTAAGAGCCATATAAAATCACACTGATATATTTACTCACCCTAGATTCACCGAACTCATTCTTCATGTCCCACAATTCCTCATCCTCATATATCAGGTCAATTTTATTCTTACAGATGCAGAGAGGAGTGAACCGGATTGACTCTAATGGGGGAAAAGCTGCATATACTAGCAAACAGAAACGCTACGAACCTGCAGCCTTTTGTTGGGAATAAATGTCGGCATGTAAGGGAAACGCTATTATTAAGGTATTTAGTCCACATTACAAATGCTTGTTTCACCATATATCAGAAGCAATAAAAGACATTCAAAAGGATAAAACTTCACAATTCAACCTCTTTAAGATGAATGAATAATCAAATTACAAAGTGTTAACGTGTGTGCGAGACAAAACGTGAAAGCACCAGTGGGTCAGAAAATATTTGTAACCAATAAAAGAAGAGCGAGATAGTATTTGCTTTCATGCTGTGCATCAATAATTGATGCAACAAAGTGTCTGCCTTTTTATCTCCAGCATGGAGGTATTTAGAAAATGTAGGATTTCTCGAAGGCCGACATATATAACCACACAGCATGCTTTTGATAACACTGCAGCAATACATTTATATGCACATACACACATGGCGAAGGCAAAGGCAATATGTTTGCACAGCTCTCAACATTATCTGGCTAGGCCTCATTAATTTTTTAACTATGGTACAAACAGGCTCTGAATATTGCACGCATTTGTCTTTATGACACTGGCGTCTAATGATAACTCTGGTCATAATAGCTGCAAGCTGAAATAATTACCAATTGATACATCAAAATCAGCTCAATGGATTATCCCTATTATTTTCGTCGTGTAAATACTCCAGCAGATCTGGAATTGTTAAAATGACATTTATCAGACGATATATTTGAGATCAAAGTGGCAATAGTAAGATTGCAAGTTAAATCCAAACTAGGAGAAACAATTCAGCTTTTTTTTTTTTTTTTATGGACCCTGATCAAGACACTTAACCCATAAAAAAATCTCCCTGCAATTACTGAACTGACAGGGCAAGTCAGTGTGAATGAGCTAAAATGTTTACAACATTAATTCTGCATTCAAAAGCTGTTCTTTAATGACACTATATGAGTATTAACGTATCTTTGAGAAAACCACTGAATCAATTTAAAACTGATTCTTGAGTATTGGGTGAAAAGTGCAAAACTAAAGTTAGTATGTACTTCAATTTATTTATTTTTGGATTCAGAGGTATTCACTTATGTTTTCATGCAAACTATTTACTCACCAAAATGTTCCTTATTTGCCCATCAAACAGTATGTCAACACAATCTGATGTATAAATAATAGAACTGTCATATTAAATATTTAATATAAACTGAGAAATCTAGCACTGAATTTAAATTAAGAATGAACTGAGGATACAGAATGAGACTTATCTGACGTTTTTGACATTAAAAAAAATACAGCTTGGAAACCTTATAAAAGTAGTTTATTTGTAAAATGATTCTCTTTGTATTGTCAGGAAGAAACCTTTCTTTTAAAGAAACAAACACACTTAATCAAATTTTCCTTCACTACTGTGACATACATCCAATCTTTCTCTCCACTGGGACAAAATCAAACATTACTTTCTCATCGTTAGACTGGTGCGCACGTCAACAGAGCAGAGATTTCATAGCAAGATGGAGGGGACATTAACGATTTTGATTTGCAAGTATGATGTCTAAATTTAATTCATTTATGATAAACACTGCAATATTCCATAAAAATAAAAAAAGACAATTTAAGCCAATAACTAAGGAGTTTGTAATCCTTCATTTAACAACAACAAAAAAAAACAGCTCATAAAAGTTGTTTATTCAAAATGTTGTCTCAAGACCCAAGAGTGTATGATCAATGTATAATCTATTCAGCAGTTTGGCTTTTCAGAGCTGGACAGGAATAATAATTTGCAGAAGTGAAAACAGATTCTGGGATTCAATATACTCATAAGCTATAAGGGGCTGCTGACCCAGTCTCAAGGGCACAATGTTCACTTCCACACTCAAGCTTCTCCTGACTATATGCATCTATACCATTCCCATAGCAATACTTACACCAAGCAATCCATGTCCGGAAAGCTACATTGACTTCTGTAATAATGTGAAGCAATAACTCAAAAAGGATTACTGTACTATTATAAGAACAATCTTTGATTCAGCAAACATGCATCGCCTACCAAACTTGCCAAAATATACAATATCCAGAATTTCCTATTTGTTTCATAACTAACCTGTTTTAAAAGCACCAGAATGAGATGAGAATACACTAATAGTTTCATTTTAAGCAGTGACTCATCTGTCAGTGACTCTTTTTTTTTCCTGGCATGCATTAAAATCCCGGGCAATGGTGCATTATGTTGGATAATACAATAGACTGTGGCTGATAAATGAACCATTTCTTAAAAGCGTGTCATCAGTGTCTTCAATCTTCAACTGTATGGCAATCTGAACTGTTTTTTAAACCGAAGAGGTGAAGGATGGTTGTGGAATGTCCTTTGCCATATAAGTTAGTCATATATTAATTCATATCAATATATTAGTCGTTGTCAGTCAAATTAGCTTTAGTTTTCATGTCGTCTTTGGTTTTCATGTTGTCACTGCTTTCTTCAAATTCCACCAAATATTTCAATATATTTGCCAAAATGACCTGATACTTCAAAGAATCCATGACATCCTTCATATATCAAGATATCCACTTCCTGCAACAGCAAAACACTCCCATAACAAGACAGATCCACCTCCATGTTTGACCGTAGGGATGGTGTCTTACCATTGTTCCAAGGGTCCAAAAAGTTCCAGTTTGGCCACATCACTCCATAAAGCATTCTTCCATAACTTCACAGGTCTATTCAAATAAATGTCAGCATATTCAAGTCAGCTTTTTATGTTCTTTTCGGTCAAGAACAGCATTCAGCTGTAGGTGTGCTGACATGAAGGCCATTCTTGTTTAGCGTTCTTCTAATAGTTTGCATTGAAATGTATTTTGCTCCTTTCATCAGATCCTCTTGCAATTCTGTCAGTAATTGAGGGTTGCCTGGATCAAACATTGTATAAAATTGTGATTTATCTTCCAGGGTTCCTGGTACAACACATTTTAAACAAAGCTGCCAGCTGTGTCTCTACAAATTCTAGTGTCTTCTTGTAGTCAATAGACTTTCTAATGTAAAATTTACATTAGAACAATTTCTAATGCACAATAGAACAATTTGTTCTCTAAATATTTGGTATAAAGTTTCCAAAGGCTTAACTGTGTTTCCCTACCATACAAATAAATAACATAAAAACAGCAAATCTGAATAGGGGTTAATAATTATGACATAACTTTATTTTTAAAAAGTAACTTTGCATTATATATTGGCATTAGGGATGCACCAATGTTTCAGCCAATAATTCCTATCGGCCGATAAAAGCAATTATCTGCAACCGGCCTTTTGTTTAAAAACAGTCAACGGTTAGGGCCGATTATTTCCTGTCAATCAAAAGCCAGCGGAAAAACATCTCAGACAGCAACTTTGCATTACATTGCTTTGTGCTTTGTTACTTCTTATAACAAACAAAGTCTCAGCTTTCAAATCTTGTACATTTCATCACAAAACTCAAACAATAAATGCCATTTTGATACTTTTAAAGGTTTCTTGACAGATCGCTGTAGTGCCTCAATTCAAGCGGCAGCGCACAGCATGAGTATCTTCCACTTTAATACGTGTTATAGTGCAAAATAAATATGAATGAACATCAGAACATGTTGAAAGATACAGTACCACTTACCAAAATGTATCATGTCTCGTATAATCACTCAGTTAGCGTTTCAACCGAAAGAAAGTCTTCAAATAAAACAGCTTATGAAAAATGTCACCTAAAAACGGGGGTGAATTATTTTAAATGTAATTTTATACATCTTTTCTTTTTTGTTCCTATTCCTTTTTGTTCCAATTCAGGAACATGTACCACATAAATGAAACACAGTGCTGGTCAATACCTTCTGAAAAAGAAAATTTCACATCTACGGGAATAAAAAAAAACACCAACGCCACACACTTGCTACCCCCTAACTGCTATCGTGTACTCTTCAAATCACCAGACAGCACAGCATTTACAGCAGCCTACAGTCAGACAGATGAGAAAGAGTGAGTGCTGAAGAGAGACACAAACAATGAAGACTGGGAGCGTCAGACACACAAAGCAAGAGAGCAGAGAGAAAAGGAGGACAGCAGAACAGAGCGATTACAGCAAGCAGCATGAGAATGGTGATGGGAGCTGCTCAGTCATGAGGTGGGGGAGCAATGTTAATATATTCAGCCTGATTCTCTATTGCATTTTAATTGCCAAAGCCAGGCAGCAGCATATGCAGAAATGATGTGGGAGTAGAGCAATCCCAGTCAGTCATACAACACAGACTGAGCTGTCATGTGATTGACTGTGTGTGTGTTCTCCCACCATGTTTAATATCCGTCAATGCTGCTGAATAAGATCATACCAGAATTTAAAGTAATCAACATATGGCAACACTTGAGTATCCAAGCCAAAAGGAAGTCAAAGTCTGAGGTGTGACAATTTTCCGTCAACATTATCTCCTCAAATTTTTGTTGACCCATTTCTATATGTAAGTTTATCTATATGTATACACACACTTTTTAACATAATATAATGACTGAAAACATGACTGAAATATTCAGCTTTTTCCCCAACCCTGTGTAAAGGTTCAGGGGTAGAAAATGGAATAAATAATTAAGTATATATATATATATATATATATATATATATATATATATATATATATATATATATATATATATATATATATATATATATATATATATATATATATATATATATATATATATATATATACGTAATATATTATATTATATATCATATCATATATATCATATACTGAATGAACACATTACTGATCTTTTCTAATTTCTATATTATAAAGTTTTAAGGATAGAAAATGGAACAAAACATTTGAAATAAAAAATAAAAATAAATAAAATTATAATTTAATATTTAAGGAGTATATAACTGTTCATTTATTCTTATAAACCGTTACATATTTAATGTATAAATAATAATTTTAATGATAATATCTCTATTAATTGACATCAACAGTTTTAAAACAATATCTAGAGATATTATCCATATATACAGAATCTACAGCTGGAAAGAATGACAGAAAAATAGCTCGAAAGATGACAGATAGATAGAACAACAAACAATAAGAAAGACAGACATATGGACATATAAAGTAGTGTTCCATAATCAAATCATCCTATCGTCAGCCTGTAAGATATCGGTACACGATATTATCATGCTAATTTATTAAATTATTTACTTAGTTTCATAGACAGAGAGTGAACCAACTTCAGGGTAAAGCTAAAAGCAGCCAAATGTTACTGTAATTATTAACTACACATTATAGATATTTTCATCAAGTAGCATATAGATGTCATTTCAGATTTTTTATTTTTTTTTAATATGACTGAATTTGTATTTAACATGATAATATATATTGTAAGTTGCCACAAAACCTGCCACAACTGAAGTTTTGTGGCAGCTTCCCCTACCATGCAAAGATTTTACTCCCTCTCCACAAATGTTTGGGTCTGATTTCAGTGCTGAATATTTTCCCAGTCTGTGGAAGAATAGCATCAGAAGAGCACAGTTGAGCCCCTGTGCAGATTAACGGAAACTCTGTCCCTCAGCATCTTATCTCTGGTCACAAGTGTGTGCAGGTGTCGGGTCCAACCAGCCTGTTTAAACAGCATCATTACACACCGCTGTTGACAAAGCGCTTGAGCCAATCAGCCTATGGTTACCTGCTGTTAAGGAAACACACACAAACACACCTGGAAAGGGATGCTGGCACGGATCAAGTCTCTGTCATCACAGAGGGCTCTCAAGGGCCCCCTAGGAGCGGTTGTTTTTTATCTTCTCCATTCAGAGCCAAATCAGAAAGGATAGAAGCTTTGCACATCAATACCACAACAAATCCAAACAACTAAAATCTTGTTGACAGTAAACAGCACTCTATTATCTGATGCAACACTATACAAGGAAAAAGGTCACAAGACCAAACCCACAAAGGAATGAAATCCCCCCAGGAGAGAGAGCAATGGGTTCATGTGGGTTTTTCCACATTCAGCTTAAATAACCTCACGTCAATCAGTTTCTTCCCTCCTACACCATTACCCTCAAATTCATTTTTGACCTTTAATTACCAAGTGTTCTCTCCAGCTAACTTTCGCCCTTAAAACTTTTGGCACCTCGAACATCCCATAATGATCTATACCATTAGCTGGCGGTCCATTAAATGTAAATCAATACGCTTGCAGAAAACTCACTACAACAATGCACTAATGTCTCGGCCCGTTCCCGTTAGGTGAGAAAGGTTCATCCGCCTCATTCATCTTGTTTCTCTCTCAGTGTCTTTTTCTCACTCTCTCCTGCACCTCCATCACTCCGTCTTCCCAAGCCCCCTAATGCCCTTGTCCAATCTCTTCCCTGCAAAAATGGACCAATACAAATGAGCAGCTGCAATTTAGCAACAAACCAAAGTAATTAGAAACCCATTACCAGGGTCACCCAGAGACAGTGCACCCACACACACACCAACACAAAGAATATATACTCTCTCTCTCTCACACACACACACAGAAAACAAACATGAATACAGAATGAGCATGGAAAGTCATGGCATAACCGCACAGCTGTGAGGCGTGGAAGGAGGCAGTGAGTGAAGAACTGAAGCACTCAGTCAACTCTTTGCCATGCACTTGCAGGCTTCTGCATAACTGAGGAGAAATGGGGAGAGAAGACTTATGAAACCAGAATTTTGAGCATCAGCATCAAGTCTTGTTCTGGTCAAAGGGTCAGGCTCATTTTGGTTTAATTTAAAATTTAATTTAATTTGATGTAAAATTTAAAATGTAATTTAAAATTAAATAACATTTCATTTAAAATGTAATTTAATTTAATTAACATTTTCATATCATTTATTTATTAATTTGCACCAGTGTTTGTATAGGTAACTAAAACTACTTAAACGTTGCAAAATAAAGCTGAAATAAAATAACAAATATTATATAAAAAAAATACATATACATTAAATCTAAAAGATATTCAAAAACACTAATAAAAATTACAAAAGTACTGTACATAAAATTACAAAAACATCAAAAAAAAGAAAACTGAACATATAAAAAAATACTATAATATAAAACTACTAAAATAATGCTGATTAACATATATATGCATGTTGTTTAATATAATGTAATATAACAATGTAATATATAACACTATTGTATTTTATTTTATAGTGTATTCTCAAAACACTCCACTGCATATAATATAATATAATATAATATAATATAATATAATATATGAACAAATCAATATAATATCAATAATACTAATAATTACAAAATTAATGTTAAAAAAAATTACAAATTACAATATAAAGATAAAAAAACTCATAGCCTTTTAAAAGACATTGTAAAAGATTTAATGCACAAATGAATGGCTACTTATTTAGCTACTTATTTTTTACTTATAGGGCTGCCTCCAACCAAAGATTTTCCAAGTCAGCTATTAATCATTCAAGGCATTTATTTGACATTATGATATTAATTTAATGTGTTGTCATATTTACCACTCTGTGTTTTCAGAGGGCTTTGGGAGACAAGCATGATAGAGCACATTCACTTGTCTAATATCTTCAAAACAGAATACGTATGACTTAAAGGGTTAGTTCACCCAAAAATGAAAATTAGCCCATAAATTACTCCCCTTCAATGCATCCTAGGTGTATATGACTTTCTTCTTTCAGAAGTTATGTTATATTAAAAATAGTTTTTTGATTTTTCAAGCCGTTTCATGGCACTCAACGGGTGTTGCATTGTTTCAGTCCAAATGAAGTATTATAAAAAGCACCCATTCATAAAAAAAAAAGTCTCTCACATGGCTCTGGGGGGTGAACAAAGGCCTCCTGTAGCGAATCGGTGCATTTTTTTAAGAAAAATAACTATTTTCAAAACGTAATAACAACTTTAATGTAGCTTGCGCCAACAGTTGTACATGGAAGCAGTGGAAGGAGGATGACGTATGAGGTCGGCGTTGTGCATGCGCCGGTGAGTCGCATGAAAACCAACATTTGTAAACAGGAGCAAAGGAAGCAGTTTCCTTATTTTAGCAAAGGAAAACGGTCTCCTCTTGGCTTATATCGAAATCCTCCGACATTCTTCTTTACAAATCCTAATTTTGTACTTCTAATTAGTGACCGTTGTTTTGTTTTGGTCTCTCCGCTCCGCTTCCACGTTCATCACTTCTGAGCGGCGCATGCACAAAGCTGACCTCATACATCATCCGCCTGGAGCTGCTTCCTTGTACAATAGTGAGCACAAGCTAGATTAAATTGATCATTAAGATTTAAATGCCGTGTGAGACACTTTTTTTTAATGGATGGGTGCTTTTTATATCACTTCTTTTGGACTGATGCACTGCAACACCCGCTGAGTGCCTTAAACAGCTTGAAAGATACATTTTTAATATAACTCTGACTGGATTCGTCTGAAAGAAGAATACACCTAGGATGCATTGAAGGCTAGTAATTTATGGGCTAATTTTTATTTTTGGGTGAACTAACCCTTTAAACCAACATAAACTGACATACGACATAGTAAATTTATGGGCTCATGTACCTCTCTCATTCAGCCCTAATATATTATACTATAACAAATTTCATTATACTTTAATAAATGTTGATACCAGTCCCAGATTTTCTTCTGGTGTGAAATGACTTTTTTTTTCTGTCTGTTGTCTTTCATGTCATAGCTTAGGATAGTTGCTAATGAAAAGAGCCAACTGGATTTAATCTGCCATTTTTGTGAGCAATATTCATTAGAAACTAGACAGACTGTAAATTGTCCAAGAGAATGATAATGAAACAATAATCCAGAATTGACAGAAACCGATTAGTACTAAACAACTGTATTTTTTCACCAACTCTCGCTGTGGTTAGCCGCCTTTTTACTGTCCTAAGACTTTCTGACCCGAAGGAATGACAGAAAGATGGAGGAGATATCAAATTATGAAAACATGATGGGTAATTATGGGCAGCTGGCATATTTTATTACCTTGCCAGTGGCATGGAGCGCCAGAGTGGCAGAGGGTAATTGATCTTAATTACTGTGCCCAAATGAAGGTCATATCACCGACACAGAGAACCTGAAGAAAGACCGTCACAGAGGAAAGACCGGCTGCATACAAATACACAGCTGAATATGACTGTCTCAAGATCAGCAATACACACACCAGTGATTAAAGAGAGAGTAATTGGCAGGAGGGTCAGGAGGAATGAGGCTGTTTTTGCTGGAGTCTGAAACAGCCTGGCACAAAAGAAAACCCATTTTTCCCAACCTTTCGTCTTGCTTTAGAGGCCTACACACAAAGAAAACAACCTAAAAAAGCACTCATGTCATTTGCATGCTTTAGAAAAACATTCTGACAATACAGACTGCTTCAAAAGCAAAATACAAGCCAGATGATCATACAAATTTCAGTCACCTTAATGGAGGACAACAGTAGGAGGTGTATTATTAGTAAAAATACTGGAGCTTCCGTAACAAAAATGTATATTACAAATATAAACTATCATTGTTTAAAAGTTTGGGGTCAGTAAGCATTTCTTTGAAAAAACACTTTTATTCATCAAAAAACTCCTACAGACCCAAAACTTTTGAACAGCAGTTTATATTAAGTTCACACCCATTTGGTCAGCTACAGCTGTTTTATACTGTTTTTTTTTTTGCCCAGATTATTATTATTATTATTATTATTTATGTATTATATATTATATTTAATTCTGGCTTTTTTTTTTTTTTTATAGACAAACTGCCTATTTGAACTTTCACTTTCACGGCACGAACATAATTTATCCAGTAGAATTAAAATATTTCAAATGATCCAGATTTCTCAATTTTGGATTATACAGTTTATATAATAATTTAATATAATAGTACATACACATGCTGAAAAGAGTGAGAATGACTGGCATTGGACATAACATGAATGCACACAGTGTAATCGGGCTAGTCGAGTTTCAGAGTGTGAAGACTTGATCCCGGACCAGCGTAAAAGCCAGAGAGTTAGCAGAGCAGGTGGGATGTAGAGTGACTCAGTATGAGGACCAGAAGGTGGCTGCTGGTGAAGGTCTTGGCATACAAGCACCACTGCTGGCTAGAGAGCTGAAAATCAAGTTCATTACAGTCATGCGCTTCCAAGGCCTCTCTCACACAGCTGGGTTGCCACGCGATGCCAATTGCAAGCTGACAGCTTCAATTTCATGCGACAAGATGGACATTTATAATGAATGGAACCCTGGTACGTCTGCACAGTCACGCTAGTCAGAACCAGCAGCAAAGATGGAAAATCGTACTCATGTATTCATGTATCCAAGCATGCATGTGTATAAACTAAAAATTCTAACACTTTAATTAATCCTTTGAGCTTTTAATAATCATTTTTTTTCCCTTTCAGCACAACATTAATTTAGCCATATAAAAAAATAAAAAATGTGTTGCCATCAAAAAGTGTTAGAAGAATCATCTTTCCCCTCTCTAGATTTAAACTAGCACATTTCACTCTCCTTCTGTGTGTCTTTAGCCTCTGGGATGAAAAAGAGAACAATAAGCCACTTCCATCCTATGAAGGCACACTTCTATCTGAGCCTTTTACTAAAATGAGGAAGGATGCGATTCTGATACAAGCCCACTGAGACTCTTACAGGTTTCAAAGGGTCTAAGATGATGATGTCTTGCACTTATTATCATGTTTTTTTCGACACTGACATTTTAACAGCCAGAGTACAATACAAATTTTGAGTGTTAATTAGTGTTATGGGGCTGCCGAACATCGCCCCACAGTTATGCAAGTTTAATTGCATTTGGCCACACAAAATGTCTTCATAAATGTCAACGAATATTTAGCAGAGTCATTATTTTGAGGAAAAAAAGCATATCTTCTCAGAATCTAAATGTCAGACAGTCAGGTGGTCAAAAAACGGAATCATTATCCATTTGATATACACTCAGTATTATACATATATATGTGTGTGTGTGTGTGTGTCGAATTAAATTAAAAAGATTAAAAAGATGATTTTTACTTGCCCCTGCCAACATTCATTTTAACTAAAAGTGTGTGTGTGTGTGTGTGTGTGTGTGTGTGTGTGTGTGTGTGTATTATATATATATATATATAAATATATAAAATAAAAATCAACATATATTCAATAAAATCAGTGAGAACACTTTTTCAGAGACAAAGAGACACTCACTCTGTGATCTCCTCAGTAACTGTGTGCTCCACCTGCAGACGGGAGTTGACCTCGATGAAGTAATGTTTACCGTGTTTATCCACCAGGAACTCCACTGTGCCTGCATTCTCATAACCGACCTGAGGAAAGAGATGGAACAGATTGAGCTATGAGAATTACAAAGTTTTCAGAGAGGCACAATTTACATCCTAATGAAAAATATGAAAAATAAAAAGATTTATTTAGCACACGGTGGGATTCCCTAATGTCACAGCAGATGTAAGTACTGTACACGTGTACTGTATGTATGCAGATAAAGTTAAGTTGGACATATACAGTACTGTATACTGTAACTTTAGTAACAGGGTTGAACGATTGAGCTTGACAGATGAATTAAAAAAAAAACAAAAAAAACAAATACAGTACATCTCTTTACAACAAACTACTTCCATACTGATTTTTGTTAGATAATAGTTTATCTAACAATTCTCTCTCCAAAGGAACCTGGATGTGCCTTTAATGGGACCTTAAATATATGTTATTAATAAAAACTGCGACCATAAATAATGTTTAATTTTTTTAATGACAGTTGTGGCTAATACCAAGTTACCACATTTTTCTTGCAGCAATAATAGTAACTATGGTATATTTTTGTGGAAATTTTTGTATAGTACATTGTGGTAAGGAAGGATTATTGGAAAGGCAGCAAGACAGCAGGTTGTCTCTTACTAGGCCACGTCTTGACACACACACCACATAAAGCCCAACAGGGGCTCCACAATCCGTCCCCAAATTTCGCAGAAGTGCAATCCAATTTGTCCTTAGGCCTGTCGCAGCTGCCAAATTTCCTAATGCAACACATTTGGATACACACTGCCTCTCACACACACACACAGCAGTGTTTGGAGAGTAAAGCATCCTTGATAAATGGCTGCCAACACACACTGAGATCAAACAACCAACCCTTCAAATTCCTGGCTGAAATTCACACTCACAACCATTCGAAAATCTCGCAAGCCCTGCGAGACCACAAGAAGACATGAAGACTGTACACTTAAGACTTGAGAACATCCATCATTCTCAGCACTTTCTCACACATGCGCTGAAATACAGTGAGCAGATTAGAATTATTAGACCATCGCTATGAAAGAGATGAACCTAAACAAGACAGAGCACAGTGCTCATGAAAAAGAAAGGTACAGACAGGTAATTAGATGGGTAAAATGAAAGGAGGAAAAGATGGAGAGCAAGAGAGGAGGACAGATGGCATTCCACCGAGAGGACTAAAGAGGGTGAGATAGAAGGAGGGAGAGAGATGAGTAATTATGAGTTTCACAGCTTGATACAATTTCTAATTACTTCACAACATCCAAAGCATAAACAGGGTCTGCCGACAGTCTATGACAAAAGACAGAAGAGGATGAAGAGGGAGGAAGAGTCAATATATGGAATTATGACTGATAGAAGGAGAGAGAAACAGAGGAGGAGCTTAAAAGCAGCGCTGTGACCACCATTCAAGGAGAATCGTCTCAAATTCAAATTAGTGGTCAAGTATTAAGAGTTTATGAATAGCAGGGTGTAAGGTATAATTAATCTAAAACTGAAATTTTTACATCCCAATGGGACATGATGTTTCCATTAAAATTCTATATTTTCCTTACACCTTTAAATACATGTGAGTGCACAATCTTGATCCCTACTTACAAAAATCTCACATGTGACATTTTACTATATAATTATTTTTTTTTCATTCAAATTTCATTTTATTCAAATAAAAGCTGCTTTCTATCTATCAAAGAATCCTGTAAACAAATTATAATGGTTTCCGCAAATAACTAATAATTGAAAAATCAGCTGTGCCATCACAGGAATAAATTACATTTTAAAGTATATTAAGATAGGAAACAGTTACTTTAAATTGTTAAAGTTAACTATTAAAAGTAATTAATAGTAAAACTAATTGTTAAAGCATACATTCTGTGTCAGCCGCAACACAGAAGAGCATACGCAGTTTGCGTTAAGCAGGTGTTTTCCAAAATGGCGCTACAGTGATGCCGAGAGACACAGAGGAGAAGAATTGTTGAATAAAGTCGTCATTTTTGTTTTCTTCTTGTACAAAAAGTATTCTCGTCGCTTCATAAAATTCAAATTGAACAACTGATGGCAGATGAAGTATTCTGACGATGCTTTTCATACTTTTCTGGACCTTGACACTGTTATTTACTTGGCAGTCTATGGGACAGTCACAGGCCTCCCGCTTTTCATCCAAAATATCTTAAATTGTGTTCCGAAGACGAACGAAGCTTTTATGGTTTTGGAACGACATGGGGGTAAGTGATCAATGACAAAATTTTCATTTTGGGGTGGAGTATCCCTTTAAAACCCAAATGTCATTCTAGCCCCATATTATTTTCCATCATGAAACATGAATTGAGGCAGAACTTCTCTCAGACAAGGAAAGTGGATTGTGATTTTATACTGCCAAGCTCCAAAAAGGACAAAAAAAGCACCATTAAAATTTCATAAAAGCAGCGCTTACCAGTTGTGTGGCTACATTGAAGTCTTCTGAAGTCATTTGATTGGCTTTGTGTGAGGAACGGTCTGAAAATGTGTCAGTGTTTACTAATAATGTCTCCTCTGGTGTAGCCATCAAACTCTCACTTTTGTCCATTTATTCAGTTTGTCACATGACAAGAGAAAACCTGTGGCATTTCACACCAATGACATCAAACTTGGTGCAAACATTTTTTTAGAGGTGTAAAAGGGGAAGACTGTCAGTAGATAATGGATTTTCTGTCTGTTTCTCATTCAAAGACATATGACTTCATAAGACTGGGTTGTATGAGTCACAGAGACTACTTTAATAGCTTTTTTTTGAGTTTCACAGTCTAAATCACTTTTCATATCATCGTAGTGTCAAATCCATTTTCCTTGTATTCAAAACAGAAGCCCTGACATTCATCTTAAAATCACTTCTGCTCTTGTGTTTTACATAAAAACAAAAATATGGGACTGGTATGAAAATTGACAAAATTTGCAATTTTATGTAAACTATTCCTTTTTTTTTTTTTTCAGCATCCAATTTTGTTGTACCAAAAAGAGCAGCTCAGAAATTCTGCCTAACACTTTGAATAATATGAAGGATGAGAGGATGTGTAAATGATATTCGGGTGAACTATTCCTTAACACTTGTAGATTCGGTAACATCCTTGCATGAAAGTGACAGAGACAGAGACAGTAGTAAGAGTGAGAAAACAGATTCTGACAAGCAGAGAAGACAGAATAACGACATGCAATCACTGAAGTTAAACAGCGTTATGTAAATACCCTCATCTTTTACTGATGATTAGCAGCGAAGATGCTTTCTGTTCACAATCAACCTCAGCGTGCCTAAAATGCATGCAAACAGGGTTTATAACAGTGAGTGTTGAGTGTGTCTGAAACCACATCAAGGCTGTGATCCCCAACCTGTGCTTCAGGCACTGTGGGTAGAGCAACTGTCTCCATGGCAACAGCTGACATAAAACAAAAAAGGCGTTAAAACAGAGGAGATGTTTCTGTCATGTTAATACCATTTAATTCCTCATTATATGTCTAACTAGCATATAAAAAAGCTGCAACAGTGTCCACAACATTAAGCGACCCCCCAAGAAGAACAAGGTCAATGAAAGGTGTGTAACATAATTGGTGGAGAGAGTCTTATCACATATTCCTTCCTCCATGACAACACGGTTATCCATTTAACAGGGCTCTGACAAAAAGGACAAATTACAAGGATGCCCATCATGGGGTCAACACAGAGAAGTGTCTGAACAGACATCCAGCACAGAAGAAGAAAAAAAAAAAACGGAGCATGAAATGGCGATAGCCCTGAAGGTCAAAGAGAACACTGCCACATCCTTATTTTTTATTAGTAAGGACATGGATGAGATGTCTCATAACTCTGTAGCACGTAGTTGAGTCACCCTATAAACAGATGCTATCTGTTATATGTACATATAAATTATATAAATAAAAGTCATTTTGTCTAGTTTGTTTTTTAACTTCTTGTTCATTTAATTAGGGTTAATTATATATTACCATGGAAATAAAACCTAACATTGTGTGTTTATTGTCTCTATTAAGTTATTGTATTTTAGTTGACGATGTATGATTTAAAGTTGTGTCCTTACGTTATGCATAATAAATCATTTAAAATAAACAAATTGTCAAAATCACATCATCATCCTTTAGAAAGTAAACTCCACTAATAAAAGTCCAATAAATTGCATCATTTTATCTAATGTTTATGTTTGTGATTAGGGCAAAATCTTAACTTTTCAGCTCTGTTACCAAGTATATATTTGTAAACATCATTATTAAATTACTCAAATAAATATCTTTTAGTTTCAAAACTTTACGCATAACTAACTGGCAAAACAATCAACCCTGTTACCATCAACTCGGTTACATTTCCAAAGGCAATTAAATATTAAAATGGAACTAAAACCTAAAATATGAATGTAAACTTACAAAGAAAATAAAGTATTATTTAAAAGTTGTGTTTTTAAATCAACCCTGTCACCATAATATTTCTGCCCTATTAAAAGTAACAAATTATTCCAAAAAATAAATGAATAAACTTTTATAATGACATCACTGTCCTTTAAGAAAGTAACCTTCACTGATTAAAGTCCACTCATTTTTATAATTTTCTCTTATGTTTAATATCGTCAGTGAGTAGGGCACAAGTTAACAGGTCAACTCTGTTACCAAGTGTATATTTGTAGCGAGAGTATTAAATTCTCCAAAAAAAACAAAAACAACTAACAAACAAAAAAATGCATTATAGTTTCGCAACCTGAGGATAATTAACTGGCAAAACCATCAACCCTGTTACCATCAAATCTGTCACCTTGGATTATTATAAATTATTATAAAGGATTATATGTATAGATTTGGTTCAATGCAATTCATTAATGCTTATGCATACTACTTGTCTAATTAATGTTTAAAACAATACCACATATCTAAGAAATATCCTAAATCAGAAAAATCACCAGTCTAATGGAACGCTCAGTTTATATTCTTACAGCTACTGTTGGAAACTGTGTTTAACATCTGCTAAAGGTCAGTTCAAGTCATGTTTGCCTCAATATGAACAACGGGAAACATTATCACACATGACATTTCCATTTCTGTGACACACAGTCCTAGTGATTAAACATGTTGACAGGCCATTTCATTCTTACAGAATCACATGAAACTTCTACCATGCTTCCAAAAACGGAATTAGACAATTAAAAGAACAAGGGAGAATTTTCTTTGACATTAAAGATGAAGCGTGAGAGAACAAAGGAATACATCCCACTGCCCTTAAGAAAAAAGCTGTACTCAGCAATACGACATGAGACTGAAGGGAGCTTCAAGCATCTAAGGGAACATGTCAAACGCTCAAATGAGGCTTTAAAGCTTGCTCTGAGAAATCTGAAAGCCTGGCCATCTTCTCCACTTCCCTCGTCCATATGATAGAACAGATGGAGGAGAGATTTTAGCTCGCTCACTCTCTATATCTCGCTCGCTCTCCTCCTTCAAGTTCCCTCACTTCTTATACAGACACACACATACTCACACAGACAATATTCCATATGATATCTCACTCGCTCACACACACACACACACACACAGGCACGCACATTAAATGCTAATACATTCATATTCTCCAGAATGCTAAACAACTGACAGCAGAGAGTCCAGAAGGGGTGAAAGACGGGTGACCAGCCCAGTATTTTATCTGTATGTGTGTCTGTTGAATTCAGAAGACATCAACAGAAACTCTGCACCGATAACCCACTAAATGAATCGTTTTAGTGTAGCAGAAGATTCCAGCCTCTCCAAATGTAATCATGCATGCTTATTCAAGAACTCTTTATCTAAAATTGCTATGCATTAAAAAAAATGTAAATGTCTTCAACACTACTTGGAAAAATCTACCTTGTGTAAGATCTTTCATGAACAGTCAGAAGCTTTATTAATACTACGCAAAAAATGTCATGTTTGTGATTCATCAGACTGACACAAACTCTGCAAGACAGGCGTGCAATTGCGCACATAGAGGGACGTGGTGTATCTGTGCGTGGACATGATTACACACGCTCGCACAAACAAGTCAACAGAAATTGCAAAAACTGCTGCCGACCATGAAATGAATTGCATTTCGAGTCTGAAGTGGCTTAACAAATAAACATACGTGGATTCTGAGTCCACTTGTGAAAATTAGTGCATTTTTTTGTAGCAAATGCTCAAACACATTGAACCATGATGCTAAAACGGATATTGCATGTTCAAACATGAAATTTACTAAATTTTCCATCTTCCCTTGGTTGTTAAAGGGATAGTTCACCCAAAAGTGAAATTCTGTCATCATTTACTCACCCTCATGTCGTGTGTGACACTTTCTTCTATGGGACATAAAAATGACATTGTACCCTATTAACACCAACAATGTTTCACAGAAGAAAGTCAGGTTTGGAACGACAAGAGGGTGAGTAGGGTTAACTCTCCCTTTAATGTGACTAAAATTGCAAAAGCATTAAACACAAAAGATGAAACACTAAAGTTGAACAATTTCAAGCAATTCTTCTACTTCAGACCAGAGAAGTCAATTAAATCTTCACCCAGTCTGAGAGTAATTAATCTTTTCCCTTCAAAAGCAGGCTTCAAGATACTGAGTTCAGAATGACTCGCTCTCATGAGGTCAGATCATCGGCACAGGCACATGTCAATAGTAAGCCAATAATGCTCTCTTCATATACAGCCCTCAACTGTCACTCAAAAATGCTTCACGTCAAATATAAACACATTGGAGTAGCACATTCAATACCAATAAAGATGAAGAACACAACAGAGGACAACAGCGGGTTTCCATTCCCATTTATGCATTTTTCAGACATTTTTATCCAAAATGACAGACTGAAATTCAGACATACGCATGTGTCTTCATTGGCATTTGATCAAAGATGCAGCAAAAAGCACCTGTCAAGAAATAACTCTTCTGATGTTGCGCTAACTGTCAGAGTGGCTTGAGTTTTCGGCTGTCTTGCTAAAATCAGACTAAAAATTCTACTTGCATTTACATGTGACACGAGTTCAATAGGGATAGCTCATACAAAAAGGAAAATTCTGTCATTAATTACTCAACTTCATGTCGTTCCAAACCCGTAAGGCCTTTATTCATCTTCAGAACAGAAATAAAGATATTTTTGATGAAATCCGAGAGCTTTCTGACCCTCCATAGACATCAATGCAACTGAAACCTTCCCAGGCCCAGAAAGGTAATAAGGACATTGTTAAAATAGTCCACGTAACGTAGGTTCAACCATAATGTTATGTAGCTACGAGAATACTTTGTGCACTAAGAAAACAAAAACAACAATTTTATTCAACAATTACTTCTCTTCCATGTCAGTCTTCACCACGCGTTCGCGGGAGTACCATGACGCATGCAGAGGAATGCACACACATGCGTCGTGGTACTGTTGTGAACGCCGAAGACGGACACAGAAGAGAAGAAATTGTTGAATAAAGTTGTTATTTTTGTGTTCCTTGCACACAAAAAGTATACTTGTATAGTTTCATAACATTACGGTTGAACCAATGTCACATGGACTAGTTTAATGATGTTCTTACTACCTTTCTGGGCCTGGTAATGTTTCAGTTGCATTGATGTCTATGGAGGGTCAGAAAGCTCTCGGATTTCATCAAAAATATCTTAATTTGTGTTCCATAGACGAACGAAGGTCTTATGGGTTTGAAACGTCGTGAGGGTGAGTAATTAATGACAGAATTTTCATTTTAGGGTGAACTGTCCCTTTAAGAGCAAAAACTGTTTAAATAGCGAACAGGGTCTATAGTTTGTGGTATAAAAGAAAAACTCAGCCTCAAAAAAATGTTAATGATCAATATTATGTTAGCAGCTGATGCCATCTGCAATAGTATCAGGCAAGCCTTTGCTCTTTTCTCAAGTACATGGAAGTCCTGTGTTGGTTCCTTTAAACTGAATTATTCAGAATTTATGCAAAAAATGTGTTAAATGTTGTTACCGGATTAACCACAGAGGATAAACACTCTATTTTTCCTCTCCCCAATCTTTAAATAAAGCCTGACAGATGCATGCTGTCATATGTCAGCCTTCATTCTCAAATGAACAAGTAAAATTCAGTAAGGACACCAACATTTGCTCCAAGGTAAATTAAGCTTAGTAAGTTAACGTTAATTCATTTACTTATTGATTAGGGTCAAAGCAGAGTTCATAGTGCCGGTGAGCATGTTCTGTTCACTTAACACTAATGTTATCAGATTTAATTCCTTTCAAAAGAAGCTTTTTTCCAACAAAGTGTTTGCCTTGATTCTGATCTGCAATCTCTGCTGCTTTTAATCACGTTATCATGTAATTTAACAATTTCTTTAAAAGAAAAATAAAATTGCTGATAAAATTGCTGTAAAATGTCCTTATTCATTCCGGCCTACTTAAAAATAATATCCAGTTCATTTTAACCTCTTTATATTACTTAAAATCACGTTTTCTTTGAAAAATTCTGTAAAGTTTGTCTCTGTTAGCAACATTAACCAAGAGGGGAGGAGCTTATCAAAGGATAAACTGGCTTGGGTTGCTGTGCAGCTTCAGATTTACCCATACTTTTTGTAAGCTGCTGCCAAAAATCTCTGCCGAAGAAAAAGCACCACTCTTTCTCATATCTCCAGCAGATAAAATATTAAAATCAGAATTGAGAGGTTCAAACCTCCCCAAATGCCAGTGCAGGCAGTCCATATGCTCGCTCAGACTGGCTTACAGAGATGAGAGTCAGCCAGATGAACAACATATGAAAGAAAAAAAAAACCCTGTAATAATAAACAGATATCAGTGTCAAGACCCATCTGGATATGATTTGAAAACACTAAGAAAAACACAGCACAAGTAGTTTTTATGGTGGAAACTGGCTATCAGTAAAAGTAATTGATTGCTATAGAGATATTCAAGAGCTTTGTTACTCTTTTTAAGGCAGATGTTACTGTGTTTCTTTAACAGCTTGTGTGCTGCAGCAAAAACAGACAAATGTTTATGCAGTGAAATGGATGAATGGAAAAGTTTGCTTATGGTTGTTATCCATCCAAAGGCACAGCAGCGGCACCTGCTGTTTAATTCAGTGTACTGCATCTTCAGGTACTGCAACAGACCTAAATTTACATTCACACAATTTTGTTTTCTAAATGACTTCATCCTTGCTAGCTGCCAATAAAAAAAAATAAAATAAAAAAACAAATAAACATCATGTAGTAAAAAATTTAACTAAACATACTGTTGACAGAAAAAAATAACAATGCAAGATATTCAATACACTATAAATGTTTTTGAACAAGAAAAATCTAGAAAGATATGACCTTTTAAATAAAACCATCCAACAGTCAGTAATATGAGACTGACCCGCTTGACGTGTGAGATGAAGCTGAACAGTGTAAACAGTGTAATTTACTAATTTTACAGTGTAGGTGACATTGTGAATATGCTCCTTCTGTAACAATGAAAAAAAAAAAAGAAATGCATAAAGAAATGTGCACTTATTATTATAATGTTATTCCTTCAGGAGATCAGTGTTCACAAGTACAGTATCCACAAATTATTATAATTACATATTTTAAATAACGTTAATCACCAATTTAATACTTCTTTTCATTTATTAAATAGTTTTATAATTTAAATCACTATTACTACTACTACTACTACTACTATTATTAAATTAATATTATTAAATAACATTAATTTATAATTACTATTAATATTTAGTTTAATTTTGCACTTAAAACTAAAACGTTTTGTTGCCTAAACTTTGTTCTTTCAGGACAATAAATTAAGTAAATTGACTAAAATAATGAGTATGACAAGACAAAATATTTACTAAATTTATAGGATGTCTTCATAAAAAGACAAAAACTGTAGAAATGAACAGGTCTAGTCTGTGAGATTCTGTGGTAATATTAAGTTCTTCTGGTTAAAGCTGCTGTATGTAAGATTTTGACTCTAGTAAAGCATAAAAATACCACTATATATTTGCAGATATTTAAGAAACATGATGTTAACATACTTGTTCACCTGAAAAACATTGCTACAGTCAGTTATTCTCCTTTGAAAATGTGCGTTCTGGGCCGGAATGTGGCATCTGTTTTGGTTTGTGAAACCCGCCCACTGCCAGTTTACCCAATTGTATTTCAGCACCCCGGGTTGCCAGTTGGCGGAAAACAATCGTCAATCTGGCAACCTAAGTGTGCATCAAGTCTGAGGAGGAGAGACAAGGTGAAAAAAAAACCCTCTCCAATATTTAGAATTTGGACTGCAATACCTAGTTCAACCACTCGGTGTCAATCCTACATACAGCACCTTTAAGTTGTTTCACTCGAAACATCCATTTAAAACTCAATGTATCAGCAGTAGTTTATCCGTACATTCCTGTCTAACCATAAACTTTTTTAAATCAGCATTTGCATACGGTTTGGAAAAAAAAGGCGATGCTCCCATCTGTCAGATGTTTTGACTTGTACCTGTCGAGCGAGGTTCACGGAGTCAGCAGTGAGTCTGTCTCTGAGGTGTGGGTCCAGCTGTGCGGCCGGTGCGATCTCCACCACCTTCTGGTGTCTCCTCTGGATAGAGCAGTCCCTCTCGTACAAGTGAATGACATTGCCGTATTTATCGCCTACACACAATGAACCGATCAACTCATTGAGCATTACACAGAAGTCTTAAACCCATCTGGCACTGTAAACAAACCCATCTGCCAGTATTTCTCCAAAATATAATAACAAACACAATCATATAACTCATCAATAAACACTATGCAAATCAGCAGGCAACAGAGAACTGCACCATTCTGTTCATTGTTGAGAACAGTGCGCTCCACGCAAATATCCAAATGTTTTAATTAACTACCAGACAATGTATTTATTTCCGCCAAAAATCTAATTTGCTGTTGAAGGTTTTGAGTGGTTTTTCAGCAACAATGTCTGGGAACAGATTTGAAGTAAAACTCTTTACTTACTCATCCTTATGTCTTTCCAAACCTGAGTGACTTTCCTTCCATGGGACACAAAAGAAAAAAATTGAAAGAGTCCTTGTTGCTCTTTTACATTCAATTACAATAAATGAGGACTGAAGCTTTCAGGCTCTGAAAGCATCAGAAATATATTATAAAAGCTATATAGGACTTGCATTATTGCTATATTATTTCTTCTGAAGTTTTTTGAAATATTATTCATTGGAAATCCTGACACTCGCATCTTTGCTTTGCATGGTTTGTCCATGAGAAAAGTAGCAGTTTATACACAACTAGTTGCTTAGTGAAGGACAAAGTGGTCGGATCTTTTCAACACATTTCTAAATTATTTATTCATAGCTTGGACTGATCAGGTAAACCTACAAGCCTTGTTTACATGCAAATTAATAATCCATTTGTAATCAGGTTGATGGCTCAATCAGACTGAAAAGCCTTCATGTAAACACATTATTTAATTTGACTGAGCTCAATCTGAATGAAAATTTGAGTGGAGTAGATCTTTAATAAGGAATTTTATTTTTAATATTTCATGTTTTAAAAAAAGCTTTTCTGACTTGAACATGGCAGCTTGGCACTGAAAATGGCCCAAAAATCTGATTGGATTCATTCAGATTGACAAAAATGAGTGCATGTAAACATATCCACTGACTCAATGATCCAGTCAGTGTTTAACAGCTAACTAAAGGGAAAGATTATTAGTGAATAATGACTTAAATTTCAGTCTGCCCACCAAGCTACTACACACCTTCAAACAACTAGCAAACAAGTCATGTGGGCCACTTTTATGGTGCTTTTGACAATTAAACACTTCAGAACAAAGATCAACAGTTTTCCTTTTGTGTTCCACAGTAGACGGAATGTAATACATGTTTGGAATGTAATGAGGGTGAGTAAATGATTGTGTTGAACCATTCCTTTAATATTAGAATACTTGATCTGCAGTGCACTTACCCAAGATCTGCACCTCGATGTGTCTGGGTTTCTCAATGAACTTTTCCACAAACAGAGCTCCATTGCCAAAGGCTGCCAGGGCCTCAGAGTACGCACGCTGATAGTTCTCCTCTAGTTCCTGACCACATATGAAGCCACAGAGTCACCCAGTGCAAACAGCAAGCACACCAACTCACACAGCACAAGTAACTCAAGAGCAAAGTGCACAAACTTTTGCGTTCGTTTAAAAGTCATCCAGAGTCAAAGCTCGCAGAAAGAACTGAGCAAAGATTAAATGTGCTACAATCCTGTACAAATAATTTTACTCTCTGACATAGTACCTCATACTCCCTGACCACTCGCATTCCACGTCCTCCGCCCCCATAAGCAGCCTTGAAGATGATCGGGAAGCCATAGCTGTTGGAAAACTCTTGAGCTTCTTGCAAAGACGAGATGGGAGCGTCTGTTCCAGGTACGACCGGCACACCTGCAGGATGACCAGACACATCTGCCTCATTACATGCGTTTTCTTTCTTCTTTTTTTTAATGGGGAGAATGCTGGTAACCAAACAGTTGCTGGTAGCCATTGACTTCCATAGTTTTCTTCCATACTATGGAAGTCAATGGCTACCAGCAACTGTTTGGTTACCAGCATTCTTCAAAATATCTTCTTTTGTATTCAAAAGAACAAAGAAATTCATACAAGTTTGGAACAACATGAAAGAGTAAATGATGACAAAATTTTCATTTCATTTTCAGGTAAAGTATCCCTTTAAATTACATAATAATAAAAATAAGCATTTAACATTTTACTAACATAAAATGACATTTCAGCTTTAACAAAGTGCAACACTTCAGGAAGTTAAAATTACATTAATTTTCTCTATAGGGGATTGTTTTTTTTTTTTATGATAACCTCATCATTAAAAATAATCTGCTAAAGACAGACCTGCTATGAGCTAAGAGGTTGATAATCCGTGGTATATACATTTTTTGAAGCCAACAGCAAGTATTATTTCAACGTATTTTTCAAATTAGTCACGTTTAACAGCAGTATTCCTGATATACAAAAAAATTACTTTATAATATGATATAATATAAATATTATTATATTATATTAACACTTTAGCACACGTCCACTCCCATGAAGCACTGTAAATGCTGTAGAGTCAGTATGGTTCACAGCTTAGAATTTCCTTGGCAAAGACTTTTTAAAACCCCCTAGGGAAAAAACAGTTCAGGAAAGGCAGCTGAAAAAATGGACTGGTGCTGTTGAGAAAAGTTGTGTTCTGTGACACAAGTGTTGATATAATGTGATAAGAGAGAAGACAGAATGGCGTTCCCCGAGGGAGACCCATTGATGAATGCTTCACCTGCACTGATGGCAATGGAACGGGCCTCAACTTTGTCCCCCATCTTGCGCACCACGTCTGGGGTGGGGCCGATAAAACGTACCCCAGCATCCACGCACGCCTGAGCAAAATCTGCTCGCTCTGACAGGAAGCCGTAACCTGGGTGGATGGCATCCACGTCATTCTCCTGCCAGGCACAGATTGCAAAATATGAATCAAATGACTGTGATGCTGTCACCTTGTCATTTGTTTTCGAGAATAATAAGAGATGACACAAAAAGACAGATTCAAATACACTACCGTTCAAAAGTCTGGAGTCATCACAGTTTTCTTCTAAATAACTACTTTTATTAAGTAAGGATGCGTTGTATTGATCAAAAGTGGGAGAACGACTGCCTGTCAATGATTCTTTTTCGGTTAAACTACCATCTCTTCTTGGCGTCAGACTCTGAACTCTTTGTCAGAAGGCATAATTATGTGCAATTACTGCTCTTTGCAGACTTGTTTCCTGCTATATCTGTCCAATCACTGAAGGCTGCGTGTGTATTTTACAGGTCACGAGATCCTAATCTGCTATTTCACCAACACAAACACTTTGAACAAAAGCTGCAGGTGTTACACTGATACAGGATCACTGTGAGAGTGTTTTGGGCCAGTTGATGGAACTGTCAGCTATTGTGTCAGCGCTATATCGTACATTTTTATGCCCTGCAAAACTTCAACATATGATTATCTGAGACATCTATTTGCCAATTCTAATAAAATTACATAGCTTGCTAACAATTGTAGATGACTTTTTGTGGTAACACTTTATTGTGATAGACACTTTAGACATTCTACTTACAATAAGTAGCTTTGCAACTACATGTCAACTAGCAGTTAGCAGAGTATTAGTAGACTGTCTGCTTAATATCTTCTAACACTTTCTTTGTCAACTTATACTAACCCTAAACCTACCCCTAACACTAACCCTAAACCTACCCTAACAGTCTACTCTGAGAGTTAGTAGACATGTAGTTGCAAATTAATGAGAATTAGTTGACGTAGTTACAAAGTTACTTATAGTTAGTAGAATGTCTAAAGTGAACTATTTAAATAAAGTGTAACCCTTTTTGTTGAAACTGCAAAAATGACATCAGTAAGAATGGGTCGAAAATTACAAATCATTTAATAATATAATTTGTGTGACTTTATTTATATAATATATTGTTGTCTTGCTCCTACATAATTATTGTATTTGTATCATTTCCAGCTATTTCCTCAACATTTGTAAAGACAACAATGTTACATAATAATAATGCATAATAGTGCATAATAATAAACATTATTTTTTCATTATTTTAATTATTTCTTGAGGACCAAATCAGCATATTAGAATTATTTCTAAAGCATCATGTGACACTGAAGACTGGACAAATGGCTGCTGATTAAAATGGAAAAAATGTTTTTTAAAATTGTAGTAATATTTCACAATATTACAGTTTCTTTAAAAGCAGCTTGTTGAGCATAAGAAACTTTTTTTTTCACACACCGCAGACTTTTGAATGGTAGTGTAAATGTAAAAGAAAAAAAAATACATTTTAAATTAGAAATGTCATATTATAATGGCAAATATAACATTACAAATTTAAAAAAAAAAAAAGAAGAAGTAAAATGTATATTTTTTTCTGTTTGGGGCCATTGAAAAATGTTGGCAGGGCATGTAGAAATCTGGTGCAAAAGATTTACAGAAAACCACTCGGGTGCAAAGTCTGACCTTGGCCACTTTGATGATGTCTGGTATATGCAGGTAGGCTGCTACAGGCAGCAGCCCCTTCCCGATGAGGTAAGCTTCATCTGCCTTTTGTCTGTGCATCTGGCCCGTGTCCTGCTCAGAGTAGACGGCCACTGTGCGGATCCCCAGCTCTGTGCAGGCTCTGAACACCCGGATGGCAATCTCTCCTGCAGCATTTTATTAAATACAATTCAAGAATATACAATTCATTCATGACATCATGTGTTTTTATACCCGAGGAGGACAGAGAGAGACTGAGAACAAATAACATACTGCCTTTATGATTTCTGCAGTTAAAGGCATCTATACTGCTATTTTAAGAAATGAACTGACATCAGAATTCTGTCTAATAACAAGAAGCAGAAATACATGCATTCATGTTGTTAAAAAAATAGACATTAAAAATACATACTAAAAAATGTCCATTAAAGTATATACTCAAAAAATACAAATAAAACAAATTAGTTTTTGTGAATGTCAAATCAATGTTTCAATAACTATGTATCACATAATATTTAATATTAAGCTTAGTATACACATAGTATATAAGGCACAGCATGCAGTACGCAATCTGTTCGTAATCCAACACTGACGCACCTCTGTTGGCCACCATGACCTTTTTGATGGGTTTGTATTCCAGTGTCTGGGATGCGGTATGGGCGGAGCGGGTCATACTCCACACCCTCCTGATGGCCAACAGGCCCAGGGCAGAGCGCTTTCCTCCCACCTGCAGCAGCATCTAATAAGCGAGAGCAAAGATAGACGTGTTACAAAAAAGCTCATTTTTAGTCTGCTGTAGCGATATCTTCTGAGTGTTATATGCATTTGAACCAAAGTGATTAGTAACCTTGCAGTGTTTCTCACAGGAGCCAAGCTACTGCTTATATGGAGATAATAACAAGAGTCAACGCTCAAACTAAAGGGAAAGTGAGGTCAGGGACAAGAATGCATGATATAGTACAAATGAGTGCTGCAAAATGTGACAACAAACAAATAAACTACCAACAAGTAATTGTGCAATAGTGGCCTCTATTCTGTGAGAAGATACTCAAGGCTGTCTTTAAAAAAAAAAACGCTGTATTTCAAGCATATCCACATACCACTGCAAAACATGAATACAGTCCAGTGCCCACAGGGCCAAACTGAACAAAACACAATATCATATTGCCTAAGCACACAGCTTAAAAGGCCGAGACTGAACACCTGAAACAACAGCAGTGCTGTTTAAACTCAGTGGGAAGCACTGAAGGACCAGAGAGACTATGAGGACACAGGAGACAAAGGCAGAATAGCCTATAAAACAGACAATAAAAGGAGATTTAAGTTAAAAATTAATGAAAGAGCATGACTAAATCGAAGCATGATGTGTGCAAACAAATTTAAAATAGCTCACTTGGCTACTCTACTACTATTCAGGTGTCACAAGACAAAAACCAGCAGTGCATCCAGTGTGCTCTCACTTATATTCAAGGAAAAAAAAAAAAAAAGTGAAATGCATATAATAAAATACAACTATAATAGCATATGCTAAAATAGCATATCGTACGGAATTACGCTATTTAGATTAAATAAAAAATACAAGTCTCAATTTAAATCAGTCATTTTAAATGTAACAAGTGAACTTAGGCACAACAACACAGCAATAATAAATGCACGAATAAACATGGATATTTATTTTGAGAATTCTTGAATATTACATTTGAAGTAACAATGAAATATAATTAATGATTTCTGTATTGTGACATATATCCGAGTGGAAAAAAAAAAACAATAAGATCAATAAGATGCATTTAGGAAACAGATGTGGACTACTTGTATGATGTTTTTATCATTTGTTTGGACTCACTCACTGCAGAAGATGAGTGATGTAATGTTACAATTCTCCAAGTCTGTTCCAATAAAGGAACAAACTCATCTACATCTTGGATGGCCTGAGGGTGAGTACAGCGAGTACAGAGTACAGTGAGTACAGAGAGTACAGAGTAGTTTTCAGCAGCTTTTTGTTTTTGGGGGTGAACTAATTCCTTTAACATTGTTACTAAATTATCTAAATGTGAAATTAAGAAACTGAACATGTACATTCAATTATCTTATGTTGGCAAATATTAATATAGTAACAATATAACATGCATTCCTAAAACACCATTTGACCCAAAGTTCATACTTCATTATGTATTAGACAAACATTTTTTATTTCTCTATTCATCCCATGTCATGTTAATAATTTTGTTTGGTGTGAATGAATTATGCAGTCCATTGGGATATTATTAAATTCTCATGTTTAGGAACATTTTGTTTACTTTTTTTTTGTTTTTTTAAATAAACAATGGGTCAAATGGCTTCCAATGTACTGACGCAAAACCAGTTCAAAAAATCAATGCTTTAAATCAATTCATTAAAAAAAAAGAACACTTCGTTCATTGAACGTATAGTTCATATTTGCCAACTTCCTAAAGAAAACATGCATTTGATAACTAAGGGGATATTGCAAAAACGTGCTCAAAGGTCTACCTGCTTCAGAGGAAAGGTATTTGCAAAGCATATATGGCCCCTCAGATGAAAGGGCAGAGGAAAATCAAAAAACATAGCAACATGCATTCATATCGAATCTGCAAAACACAAAATTGCTTGAGAAACGTTCAGGCTGATTTCTTATGGGAGCACATTCAAGGGGTCTCATTTCACTCAAACTATTCTGTGGTTACTGAGTGGTTCAACTGTTCCTTAAACTTGTCTGCTCTTGAAATAAGGGACATCCCTCTGCCAAAATCACAACAATACAGTGTCTGTGTCCTGGCTGAGAGAGAACATGACACTGTCACACGAACTCTACGGCGGAGACACAAACTGAAGCTGCTGTAAAGAGTTTAGGACAGTTATGGAGATGAGGCAATGTACTGGTTAGCATTCTGCATGTGTAATGGGGCATGTAAAACAGTGAGGGGTGTAATTTGGTAGCAAAATGATCATATCTTCCTGACTGGATGGAAGCAAGTGGCTTTGAGAGGTTTACTGAACCATTCAGATGAAACCTTTAACCCAGAGTATGTTGGCACAACCTGTGGTTTTGGTCTATAAAAAAAAAAAAATTTGTACTCCACTCAAAAGAAAACCTTAACAGATCCACTTACAAACTCACTCACAGCCCGATTTTTGCTGTGAGAACACAAGGCCATTCATTTGCATTTACAATAGAGAAAAAAAAACTGCCTCTTTTCATATTCAATTTACTAAACCGTTATTATTTGTTAAAGCAACAGACTAAGTGGATTAATTTGCCTGTTACAAGCAAACATAAGGCTAATCCAATGTTTAAACTTTCAAACCTTTCAAACTTTTTATCATTCCAATCCCAAAATGCACGACAGACAGACAGACAGACAGACAGATATTCCTGCTTTTGGCACTCCACAGGTTCCCACCACGTGGCCGATGATGACTCAGATATATCCCATAGTTCAAGAGTCATCACATTTCTGGAGATGTTCATAGTGTCATATTATCAGACACCTGCTGCTTTTCATAAAGCATGTTCAGTGTTATGTTACTGTGTTTAATATATAACAAAAATCTGAGACAGGGATGATTCTCTTACTATGATAATCTGACATAGCTTTAAAATTGCAGTAGATCTTGCTGAATTTAGAAAAAAATGTTTATGGACATCAAGATTATTTACAAAAGAGAAACTGTATACCATTGTCGTGTAAATGTTAGTGTGGCATTATTTATTTTAAGGGATTTAATCATCTTTCTGACTTCACTGGATCATTTTAAATGGACCTTCTGTGTGACAAATTCATTTTTAATCTTTAAAAAAAAAAATTTAAGTTTGTTTTTTATTAAAGCTCTCAATTATGAACTCTCAATCACAAATAATTTCAGAAAATTTGATAGGACGTTTTAGAATACATACAGGCTGAAACCACTCAACCTATCAAAAATATTTTTAAACTGGACATGAATTTACATACAAGCTGCACAAGACCCTTTTATAAAAGAGATATGGTTTATCCTACTTTTATAAAGACTAAAAAAAAAAACTTCCAACTTCCTCCTTCAACCTCCAAAAATTCTGTTCATGCATGACATTCAGGTAACCAATGTAACTTTGCGATAAACGAGATAAAGATTTCCCAATATTTGTAATCTGGTTCCTCCTACAAATAAAAGGCTCGTGGTTGACGTGTCAATAAAAGAAATCAAAACATATTTTGAAAAAAGCTTGGCATGCTTTGTCTTGAATGAGCCGACAACAATTCAAGGTAAGATTAAAACATAATGTCTAAAATCACTGTTTAACTCTTCATTTGTAAAATTTTTAATAAGCAAAAAATACTGAGTGCATGAATGTGTGTGTTTTCGAGAATGACAAGATACCTTGATTACGTAGAACGCAAAATGACGCAAAGTGTTCTAAATATTGGCTGTGCCCAAGTTAACTGCACAAATAAAGACATATGGGCAACCCTAGACATGTTTGACACTGTCGTGATTGGACTGGATTGAGAAGATGAACGTTGAAATGCCATCGACAGCGGCCAACTTGAACCTGAAGTTCCTCCGCAATGAATAACCACTTTCCCATTTGCAAGCTGCTTGCTGCTTTGCTTTTTAAACTGACTTGCAGCAATGAAGTGTGGCAGCGAATAGTTTATAGGTCAATCAAGTGAGCTAAACCCTACAGCTTGTCCAGTTTGATTCGTTCAGTTGGCACATGGGTTAGCAAACAGAGGAAAGCATGCCCTTTGGCCGCTTACTGCACGACTTCAAAAACAAACTGTTTCATAAATGTTTACTGCAGAAACGGCTGTCTGTTCACTGAAAATAAATACACTTATGATCAAGTTTACACATCATGCAGCTAATCTTTAGTAAGGCAGCAACTCGTGCACATCATGCATGCAATATAACGGATTACGACAGCAGTCTCAAAAAACGTGCATCATCTGATCTAATGAACGCATTACATGCGAAAATCAATGCAGTCTTACCTTCTTATTCCTGACTCACAGCAATCGCGTTCTGGTGTCCAATCCTGTTCCTTGAAGAAGGAACGTGAAGACGTAAGAACCTCGATGCGTAAATTCAGTGAATACCAATTGTACGTCGCAAGCGTGGATACGTAAGTTAGTGAAGTAATGCGCCAGGTCCGAACTCGCTTATTTACATAATCTGGCAACGTGTTATACCGTGGCCGATGGGTCCAGATTTCCTGTTAGAAACTGAACTGTGCGCAGCAGTGTGTGTTCAGATCGTCTAAGTTGGCTTGTCGTGCTCCAAATCACTTTACACTTTCTTCATTATTTGGCCAGTTGCAACATTTGCTTTAATCGATAATCCACCCCTCTGTATGCTTCTAAACTGTTGGTGGATGCTCTGAGACAGGCGTCCCCGCCCACGTCTCACTTGTCATTGATGTGATTGGTTGCCGCTGAAATCGGCAGTAATCTATTCGTTCTGCGTCATGTCAATCAGCAACAGCTCTGTACGGGTACCGCTACTGGACATTCGGGGAAACCACACAGTACTTGGATGTTGTAGTTTCACCGCGGGACAAGACTACAAACGGATAATGGACTTTCAATTTTTTACACTTTCAATTTTACAAATTCATAAGTTATGAAAATATCTCTTAACGGTTTTGTTTGTGTGTATATGTGCAAACCTTATACATTAAGTAATGCGCTTTTTAGGTGATATGCTGTGGTCACTGTGGTTCTTAATTTGACTAAAATGCAATTCAAAATTATAAAACAACCTAATATTTCCTTGTGTAAGCAAATGACAATAAACACAATAGATATACATTAAATGCACTTTTCTGTCTCTCTTAAACTATTAACTTTTTTTAATATAAGCCCATGCAGGTTTACAGTTATATAGGCAACAGTGTTATGAACAAAAAGATGTAATTTAGAAACAGAGGTCCAAGACGTTTATTTTGCAAGAAAACCAGAGTTCTGCAATGGAATGCATAACCTTTCATTTTTTACTATATCATCTTATGGGCAGAAGAAGAGAGAGGAAAAAAAGAACCAGACAGTAAAATTAGATCTCAGAACAAAAAACAGCATATAAAGATCATAAAAAAAGAAAACACAACAGTAGAATAAATTAAGAACTGGGGCAGAAGATGCAATACTACCACCATAATGTATGTGATTCTACCATTAAGCGCTGTTTTGTTTAACCTTGGACTATACAGTTACAAAAAATGGATTTCATTCAAAAATGGGTTTCATGGCAGCAGTGGCTGCACCAACATGGCGAACACAGTCTAACTGGATGACAAGCATTTCGCACCATCCCAACTGCCACTGTGTATGTACCACAACAACAGGACCATGGAAGAGGAGAACATGCTGTTGTTTCTATGAGAAAAGATCCTAAAAAGATCATAAAATGCAGGTGCTTTTGATGTATACAAATATATCGAACCGCCTGCAGGAAGAACCAACACACAGCTTAAATGTAAATTTTTTCCTAGACAGAAATGGTCCACTGACTAGGACTGAGTGCAGCATCAAAATGTAAGACTGTATATTAAGGTGTAAACTATTCTACATCTTCAATACAAACTCCACACTAATAGAGCTCAAACCAAACATTAAACCTCTCTACACCAGTCTAGAACAAATAGGTGGTATTTGCTTCGCGGTTGTGAAATTAGTGAGGAAATGTAAGTTTGAAAGAAGGTCAAAGCCTTTCCACCATGTTTCTCTGAAATGATACAAAAAGGGGCAAACAAGCAAACTAATTGAAATAATTGGTCCCCAATTAACCATTTCCGGATTATTCTACGCAGGTTTGTCTAATTTTCTTTTTTATCTTACACGTTAGTAATGCAGTCCCAAAGAACAAGCCCTATACCAAAACGTAAACTGTACTTCGTGGCTCCGCTTTAAATCCAACTACAAGCACTCGCTCAGACACACAGATCTACACTTACAAAAACAATCACACTATGACATGGAAGTTTGAGCCATTTTGTTATATAAAGCCCCTGATTATCCATGAATGGTTATTCACCATACAGTTCTAAGACCACTGAGCAGAAGTTGCATGAGAAACATGCAGTTAAAGGAGAACTAGCAAGTTAGAAAAAGAGGCAAGCTGGGAAGAAAGAAAAAAAAAAAACAAAAAAAAAAAAACACAGACACATGCCAAACGTAAATAAAGCATGCATTGCTCTTGTCCATATAGTATGTCACAATCTTTAAAATATTGATACGTGTGTTACACTGCTTTTATCATCACCATCATATATGCAAGGTTTAAACTTTGTTGTGCATGTACATATTTTCTTCCAAAGAAAACCAGATAGCGTAGGGGAAAAAGCTGACAGGAGATTATGTTGGAAAAACAAGCAGAGCAGGGGACTGATCAAATTAAGAGAAAGTGAAGGAGAGCAAAACTAAATGGAGAGGAGTAAGAGATTGGGTTGTGAATGCTTGTTGAAGGTTGACAGTGAGAGTGCTGCCCACTGTTTGGTCTGTTGTGCTCCTTTTGGTTTCCAGTTTTTACTTTGCTGTCATCATCTGGACAAACTCTGTAGAGAAAAAAAATATATAATGAGATCAACATGCAAATCTTTACAAACTGATTTCACAAGTAAAGCCTTTCTTGGTGTCTATTTTAAGAAACAGTCTTAATTTACTTAAATTAAAAGCTTGGTGTTTATTCAGACAATATCCATTTACATATTAAAAAAAATGCATCAATGACATTAATATATGGAAATACCTTCATAGTTGACCTGACCGTCACCATCAATATCTGCCTCCCGGATCATCTCATCCACTTCCTCGTCTGTAAGCTTCTCCCCCAGATTTGTCATGACATGACGCAACTCTGCTGCACTGATATAGCCGTTTCCATCCTGTAAAGCATTAATCATTGAGAGAGATGAACATTCTTTCCACATTTTTTTTTTCTAAAGAAATACCTTCAATAAGAAGCATTTATAAGCAAGTACTCTTCTATACCTTATCAAAAACTCTGAATGCTTCTCTGATCTCCTCCTCACTATCCGTATCCTTCATCTTCCTGGCCATCATTGTAAGGAACTCTGGGAAATCAATTGTTCCATTGCCTGAAGGGCGGAAAAAGCCAACAGATTTAGAAAAAGAGAAGAACAATTGTAATATGGAATTATTTGTAGAAGGGCTTCCTCACCATCAGCATCAACTTCATTGATCATATCCTGAAGCTCTGCCTCTGTAGGATTCTGGCCCAAAGACCGCATGACAGTCCCCAACTCTTTAGTAGTGATGGTGCCATCACCGTCTTTGTCAAATAAGGAGAAGGCCTCCTTGAATTCTGAAAAAAAATAAAAAAAAAAAAATAATAACAATAATAATGTGTTCATTTATTGCACATCATCAAATTGCTGGTTTAAGATAAAGATTTGAAGCAAAGGTTAATCTCACATACCAGCAATCTGCTCCTCTGTTAGCTGATCAGCCTATAGAAAAGACACAAAAAGAAAAAAGTTATTTCAATACCACTGGCATATTTTCAAATGTTTCATATCAGTCCGAAGCTCAGTTGCGTTTATTGCGTGTTAAACTGAGCGGAACGTGTTTAACACCTGATACCTGTTTGATGATGTCATTCAGGACTACAACGCCTAGCTCTGGCGTTGTAAATTAGAAAATTGCAAACCGATTTAAAGGCACACTATCCTGCTGTATTTGAACACATTAACATGTGTGTTTTTTTATTGGTCCATAATGTGGTTCACAGTAACTTAAAGACCAGCTGAATGGATTAGTGCGCATACTGGAGGGAGCTACAAGCATGTTGTGACCGATCAAATATATTACAAAAGGCATAGGCTATTTTTGCAGAAGGGACGATACGGGTTTTGACTAATGTAAATGAGGGCGATCTCCATATCTATCATCGATGCTTTTCAAGCTGCTGTCTGCTGACGCCAACATGAGGCGAGCTAGCAACAGGGAATCAGTCAAGGATGTGCTAGTATAGCGCGTTTTATGCTGTAAACATCTCACGCCCATTTACGATTAGAGGAAGCGCTGCAAAAAGTCACATAGAAAGCGATAAAGCCGTTTATTCTACAACGAGAAAACTGTGTGTCACCCGTTTATGTGACGTTAGCCCGCGAGCTCGCGCGCTTTCAACAGAATGACGGTTAGCTCGCGAGGAGCTAAGCTAACCGTAGCCCATTCACACCTATCACTTCGCCATGGACGCTCAGCCATTTTTGTAGCTACGCTGCACTTTAGCTATTAGGAAAAAGAGTTATAAAGTAACTTACCATAGTATTTTAGTGTGAACCACGTTAGTCTGTACGTACAGGAAATAAACGGAAACCCAAGCGTTTGCTCTCCACCCGTGCGATTGTCAAGCACTAGCTTCTGCTGCTGTGCGCCCAAATTTCAATATCACTACGCCTTAGTACTTTGGTCCAAAGTGGGACGTCGCACTCCTTGACAACAAAGCTGTTACTATGGTCTTCCTCCGCCTCGTAGATGAAACGTTCGCACAGTGAAACTGTTCCGTTAACCGATATATTATACGGCGTTGTTTATCGACTGTAAATTTCAATTTTCGGATTATTCTTTTCATAAGCCATAGCACACAACGCTGGCTTTCAGGGTTGAATGAATGGTCCGGAGAGTTTATATATATAGAAGTCTGATGGCACTCGTCAGCTGACCTAGGAAATGTCTTTTGATTGGTTTTCAGCCACCTGCAATGCGTCAGGGAGTCCTCGAAGAGAGCAGTTCTTAAAGAGACAAGGGCATGCTGCAGAGGCAACACTAGGAGCATGTCAGAGAAAAGTCTGCTGTTGTAATTACGACTTTTTTAAGGTCAATACAATGATTTCGAATATGCCATTTAGAGAAATAGTGTTTGACTCAAAAACGCCCTTAGCTTAGAATTAAGCGACCATGGCGCATTGCCTAAAAGTAAAGGTTCTTGGTAAGGTTTGTGGTCCCAAATGAGTAACTGACCTAGAAAAGTTTGAGTTGTGAAAAGGTAGAGGACACAAAGAGGAAACTCCTTCAAAAAGGTTTCAAATATGTATCTTTTTTACTTCACTTCCTTTTAGATCTAAACTGTACAATGAATATATTTCATAAAAACAGTTTTGTTTCTTGTGTTGATTAGGTCTGTTCTTTCAGACATCATACACACTTGATACAATTCCCCTCATCACTCTTAGGCACTGAGCCGATCTCAGTTGTGGTTCATAAATTTGTAATGACCTAAAATAGCCAGGTGAGACCGAGCTCTCAATGTGCATAATGAAGAGCTCTAAATAAAGAAGTCATCAGTAGAGACACCTGATATCATGCTATGCTGGAGACAATGAGAGGCGCTCCATTTTATGGTGGTCGATTTTAATAATTCAGCCATTTCTCTGTTACATCTCATTATGCTGGCAACACTTATGAAAAGAGACGAGGGAACCCCACCTTAATAAATACAATGACAAAACAAACAACAAAGACGAACTGCTCCACTTAATTTATTGTCAACATCTTTCATTTTCATGCATATTTGTCCTCATTACATATAAGGAACAGCCATTGTAGTTTTGAACATTGTGTGTAGAATTGTGCTACATTTTAAAAACTAGGTTCAAAATAAAAACAAATAATTTTTCTTCCTATGGAATGTATTCCAAGTAACAGGACAAAATATAACTACCAACTCAAAGTTTAGTTTAGTAGTCATGTAGTGCATGTGATGTATGTAACAGTACAGTGTGATAATATATGCCAGTGTTTTTGTACTAAAGGATAAATATTGTAACAGGATGGCCAAACAAATCAACATCCTTACACTAACTGTGAGTTTACAATGTGTCTTCAGGGAGTGTAAGGGAACTTCAGCATTATACCCTGTTCTGGCTTCACCTCGAGTTGTGCAAGGTTAATCACTTCATCAACGCGTTTATCATCACTAGTACTGAACACTACTGTAGCATGGTCAGGAATCTCAGCATGTTTTAGGTGAAGAGTGACAGTTTCTTCTAAGTGCCAGTTGAGTGCAATGAGGTAGCGCTCATTCTGGTCCCAGCTTCGCACATACGCCATGGCGGAGGTGGAGTTGAACAAAGGCAAGTATTCTCCGTGCTGCAAAGAGCGCTCTTTCGACCTTTTTTCACTCACGGTTTTGAAGAATTTACGGAAAGTGGTCATTTCATCCTTCTTGCTCTGTAAAGCAAAACATGAAAATGTAACTAAAGCTGCTAGTCACAACACTGGATAGGGTCACTTTGGAGATTCAGCACAGTGTGCATATGCTCCTTACCACTGTCAGATTTTCTTGAGAGTCTTCCCATTCCATGGTCGGGTTTTTGGTCTCCTAAATGGAAGGATAACACAACATTTTGGGATCCGCTCTTGGAAAGAAAAACTGGATCTGTGTGAATTCTCTTGATAAAAACTTTTAGTTCACTCACATTATCTTGCAGTCCAATCTCATCCCCATAATTAAACACTGGTGTGCCTGGCAGAGTGAGCAGCAGCAGGTAACTCAACTTGACTTTGGCAAACCCCACCAGTGAAGCCAGGTGTCCAGCAATACGCCCACCTATGTTCCAAGCCAGTCTGGTCTGACCGTAAGTGGAATACAAGCGATCAACGGTATGGGCAATGTCCAGAGCAGATGTGGATCTTAAAGCACCAGTGAGGAGCAGGTCCACACCAGTTTTGTTCAACACAGCAATGACATCATCAGGAGAGGACTGTTCCGTAACACCAATCAAGACCCTGAAAGGAAAAAAGCAAGTAAAACTCAGTGTTTAATATAAATATCGATTTGATTAATATAAGCACCATGTGGAGCTGTTTGGTTGGGAACCCAATCTAAAAACAAAGAAACAGCCCACTAGTGTTGCCTTGACTGGAGTTCAGTTGGTAAAAGTTCCTCCAACCACCACAAGGTGGCTCTGTTACCTCACAAAAGAGTCCACTAATGAAGCTTAAAAGGTCAACTATGGATTGCTCACTTTTTCTTTTTTTCCACTGATTCCGTCTGGTTGTGGATAAGGACTTCAACATCCTCCCAAAGGGACTGGGCTGCGGTGGAAACCTTCTCGACACCGTAGAAGAGGAATCCATCTACACCTTCTTCTAGCCAATGCATCAGAGCCGGCTGCAAAGCAAAAGTCACAATTATTACTCTGAAAACACAAGTGCACAAATCAAGTTCAAGTGACAACGTAGATTAAGAAAGTTAAGAAATGATCCAGATCTATTGCTCACAGTCAAGGTCATACCTCAAGTTTGACCACAGTGCTGACAGCATCAGCAAACCAGGGCTCTTTGCCTTTATAGTTAGGGGTCAGGTCCAAAACAACAGAGATACCTAGAGGTGAACAAAATAAAAATACATTTAATAAAAAGAAAATGCTTTTCTACTGATATAAAGAAACAGCATTTATTTGATTATACACTGCTTGGATCATTAGATCATTATTGCAGTGATTAATACATTTCTGATATACGTTTTGCAACATTTTGCTTATTTAAATCCAGACAGTGAGTCAGATCTTGTATATGAAAGTAATTTTAGTTAAAAAACAACAACAACATAACATAAGTAGAAAATGCTTCATTTTATAGTGAAAACTATAGCTCACCTCTCTTGTGTGCAGCCTTAATGAGTTCTCGAAACTGTATCAGATTACCAGCCTCTTTAGAAATCTCAGTCAGTTTGAGTTCCTCAGGCTCATCCTCACTGGACACATGGATCGGGCCAATGATCAGACCCTTCACCTTCAATTCATCCATCGCCTGAACCTTTTCAGCCACACCTGAGGGGTAACCAGTCAGAATATGAAACAAATATGCAATATTGCAAAATATTAAAGACAATAAATATGGAATGTTTCAGATCATGGACAACATTCATGTTAATATGGACTTCATTGTACCTCACATTATTTTTTTTAAATGTATACATTACAAGAGGTTCTGCCACCCTTGCTTTAAAATCAATATGGTACTCCTTTAATACAGTCTGCAGACTGATATATGAGCTGAGCAAACAGGATGGCATGGAAGTGGATAAGGGAGGAAACCAGATTTGTCGAATCAGCAGCATTAGGACAGAGCAATTAATGTGTTTGAACATGTTTAAAGCCTGACATCCGCCTTTTATCCCTAAACTAACCCATCCCTGCAATCCTTCCCATAAGATCTATTTTGGCTGCTTGGATGTTGGTCGATTGAGTCATTGGTCTTTACCTTTCAGATCTGAAGACTTTGTAAAAGAGTTCACATCTCCAATCTGGTACAGTGGTCCGTAGTTCCACCAATTCATCTCAGGGAGGGGCTTGCATCGAGGAGCTTGAATAATGATGGCAATCGCACCAGCTAGCATGCCCAGCCAGCCAAGCCAGAACAGGATAAGAAGTGCCCAACGAACCTTAACCCACCTATTCAAAAAAAAGGAAAAAAAAATACCAGTGATTAAATCATTGGCATCTACAAACTGCAAAATCTGAAAGAAAATAAGGTTTAACCACAGGTGCGTTCCATACCCTGGCGTTCCAGCTACTTTCATGAGTTCTTCTTTGGATAACCCAGTGAATTTGCTCTCCTCATCTGGAATCTTCACCTTCACAATGCCATTCTTCTCAGATACAGGCGAGATAGCATAATTATTTCCAGCCTCCCCCTCCGTCATGGGCTGCTTCTCCTGCTCCACCTCATTGAGCTCCACATCTTTCATATCCACTTCAGATTTGTTGCTCATTTTGTCAGTTTATGTCGACAGTCCTGAAAACAAAAGGAATTAGATTAGCCGCAAGCACATAACTATTGGCACGGCACCAGAATTAAGGGTTCAGGAAACATATTTTAGACGTCAGGGACGAGAAACACGTGGTTACAGGGACGTGGTCAGGCAAGATACACTGATGGTTGCATCACCTAAAATCGTTTACGCGGAGATGACTATTTAAAAAAAGGTATTACGGGTGTACTAATATCCCGAACGACACGAGTATACAAGATGCTTTTGGCTTTCTAAAAAGATTTGGGCTCTGTTATTAAAACCAACAGTTAATCCATCTTAAATCTCCAGCGACCGTAGACATAAATGCCGGTTGCCAGATCTATCATCATCGAATCTATATAAAAAATGTTCTACTTAGATGAAGGCCTAAACAGAACGTTTAAAAGCACTAATTGTATATTACAGGATCAATTCGTTTAAATCTGTAGTTTTCAGTTGAAGTACCTTTAACGTTGACGTATGATAGAAGCACCGTTTGTAACCGGATCGGTCCAGTTCTGTTTGCGCCCGTTCACTGACTCATTCATACTCAATTAACAGCGTTAACCCATTCATAAACAAGTTCAATCAAAAACATACTAATGTAATAGTGCTTCTAAAAATGAATAAACATACAAGTGCGGCTCGTTATACCCGTAAATATCAAGAACACTGGAAAATTTAGGAACTAACGTTACATACATTTATTTGAAACAAAACCAACCTTACCCAACTGCACTGGAATAATGAGCGGACACTTCGTTTAAATTATCTGTGATAAGAAATATCCTGCGGTGGTTTTGATCGTGTCTGTATTCGCAGTGATGCTCAAGCTTTTATAGAGTTTAAGAGGCTCCGAGTTTATCCGCCCACTTTTAAGGATGTGCCTCACAAAACCTGTTTTCAAGCTAGTAATACCCTAAACCATTTCCGCGAATCGATTCTTTTGGACAATTCGTTTGAAAGAACCTTCTTTGCATCATGGTGAAACTACCATGCAGCTGGCTCGCCAACACACTTCCAGTATGTTTTATTTGTATTGTCTGCTACATTTTTTGCTTTAGGTTCGTTAAAGTAACCTTATTTTCGCTTCATCAGTCAAATCCTACGTTCACTGCTAAAGATCCGATTCAAAAGAACGATTCGCTCAGGAATCATCCACGACGTGAATCGAGTCTAACGGGCACCATTAAGCTGAACCAGTTGACTCTTTTTGTCAGTTACAGGCAAATTATTCCGCTTTGTTTCTTGCTTTAATGAGTAATAAAGATTTAGTTTGAATCTTGTCTCGATGGCCTGCAGAAAGAAAACGAACAACTGACCTGTATTCCAGGCAGAAAATCCAGTTTTGTAGCATTTAAGAGAGTCCACCTTAAGAGCCTGACATTACTGCCTTATTCTTTCTCCTCCCTGTTGTTTTCGTGACTGTACAAGACCTCCATAAACAAGTTTGGGGGGTTGAGGGAGTTTCTTTCTTAAAAAGACCTTTAGGAACAGCAGTGTAAACAGGAATCTCAATGTGCAGTTCAGTTATTTCCTCAATGCACAAAAATATATTCAAAATCTGTTTACCAAAATATTTCTACCATCCTGTATTTATAGTATGTTTTTACACGTAGAGTGTAAAATTTTATGTATTATTTTAAAAAGAACAATAAGTGAAAACTAGCTCAGTTTATATAGTGCTGGTCAGGCAAATATATTGGAATTATTTGACAAAAGCGCTGGTCAACCTTTGCCCTAATTTTGTTCTCTGTTTAGAGTTAAGCAGCTAAGCCCGATTAAATGCAGCTCTATGGCTCTTTTATTTGAATTTACAATAGACTGGAGTTCTGTGAGGCTGCTTTATTAATCAGGAATAGATGAAACAGCAAAAGAAATACAAGAGCACAGATTCAAAATAATAAACAACAAATCCCTAAATATATAAAACCCTCAAGGTTTCAAACTATTCATTACCTTTTGTTTTCCTTATGTGCTTGTCTCTTGCACTATAAAGTTCCTTCTCCTACTTCTAATGTCCATTGAATGTAGCACAGCAACCCATGCTTCAGAAAAACACTCACAGCATACAAATGACTGTGCCTTCACGTGGTCTCCTAGAACCTGTCAGGAAAACTGAAATATGATCTAACAGCAGAAACACTGAGGAAAACACGTCCTGGTATTTTGATTAATGTTTAAGAGGATATGGAATATTAAAGTACAACACAAGCATATTTTGATTGGGCTGAATATATCATTTTGTAGAAACACAAAGGTTCAGTGTGTAATTGTCTGAATGTTTGTGGAGCTCCGAAACTTATTCAGCACTTTTTTTTCAAATACAGACACAAAAAATTAGCAAGTTAGAGCATTAGATTCAGAATGAAGCTCCTCCTTTTATTCCCGGATAGCATGTAAACACTGCAGAGCTCATTCTCAGTAAATACATGTTTCTGATTGGCTCTTTCAGGCTCACAAACAGGGACAGAGTGTTCTTCCTTTTGTTGTTCTGATAAACTATAGCTTCTTATCAGGAATACATAATCTGATCATTCCTCGATATGTTAATGAAATCAGAGAAAATGTGAGAGTAGTAAAAACTTGAGAACAAAAGAGCGTAAGTGCTAATTTGGACTGTCCTTGATCATTTCTCCAGAAATCAATCAAGCGTCCTGGAGGGACTAAACTAATCAACATTACACAAACGCTTGAGTCAACATCAAATCATTCAGTTTAACAAAACCAAATTCAACCAACTGGTTTGTGGTACAGTTGAAGATTAAAAACAGGCTAAGCTTTTCCAAATGGCAAGACACTTTTTGACTGTGCCAGTTTAAGTCAGCATGCTGACCTCTCTTTCCTTTCCAGGCTAGTATGCATGATTCTTGGATTGGCGCCTGGAAGAGTTATAGATGGTTCTGCATGATCAACATGAGACATCTAAAATATTCACTACATAAATGTAGGTAGTCTTGCAATAAATTTATTATGATAAAATACAGCTGAACAAAAACTGTCATCCTAAGGAACAATGCAAATTGTAGGGATACTAATAATAATAAAAAAAACTTGTAAATTGTGCAGCAACAGTTCTACAGTTCAAACAATTTGTGTAACTCAACAACAGTTTTCATCATATATATACTTAACATACAAATCCATTTGTCAGCATTGTTGATGGAAGTTATTTTTTTTTTTTTAATTCAAGTTTTTATTGTTTTCATCTGGTAAATCATACAAAGCACAGAATACAGATTTATACAGATAATGCATGTATGGCCAGGATAAATACAGTGGGTGAAATTAACAGAGATTATATATAAAATAATGTTAATAATAATAAAAAAATAATTTAAAAAAATAAATAAATAAAAAATAAATGTAAAATAATAAATAAATAAATAAACAGTAATAATAATAATAAAAAATCTAAATTATTGTGTTACATGGAAAGATAGCGTCACATAAGACCAAAAATCTTCCCAAACCGGAATACCCACAGTGACCCCTGCTTAGTCATGATGTTGACCCAGTCTTTTAGCTCCGGGGTTTTAGGAGTTTTTCAAGATGACTCCAGCCGTCACTGAGACCCCCACCATGATCACTGCGAACTCTCCTTTTGTAATATTTGGCATCTGCTCCTTGTCCCCCAATAGACACAGCCTTGGTGATAATGGTATTGTTGTCCCAAGCCATTTGCTCAGAATATTTAAAGTTTGGTAACATAAAGGCTGAATAAGTGGACATTCCCAGATACACTGAATAAAAGTACCTCAACAAACATTATGATTTGTCAGACCCATTCTATTGAGTCTAGGAGGTGTCAAATAAAACCTGTGTATGTTCTTATACTGTGTAAATTGTCCTCTAGCTTCTCTTACAAATTTACCTGTACATGAAGTTGTTTTTAATGTATCCCTGCCCCCTGGTGTTCATTTCTATTCTGAATATTCTATTCTGGGTTTTATGTTATTATTAACCAATACACTTTTAAAGCAATATATCAGTGACATTTCACACAATAGAATCACATTCTACAAGTGAAGAACTTGCTTAATATACAATTTGTGTTCATTTGGTGTAAAAAAAAAAAAAAAAAAACACTAAATTTCTATTTGAGTTCCACCCGTTCCACCAGATAGCTGGAGCCACCAGGGGTCCGCGTCTCTCTGAACAGCAGCATTATTATTAGAGCGGAAGTGACGTTGTTCTTTCTAAAGGCGGGATCAGGAGCTGTGTGAGTTATTTTGGGCGCATTGAGATTGTGAACAACACGGCGTTTGCGAATGAGGATTAAAGTTTCTCCATGATAGTGTCCAGGTATGATATAAACTGTGTTACAGCTACACGTGTGCTTAAGAATACTGTTCATACTGTTGTGTTTGCCACCTAGGTTATTATTATATTTTAAATGTATAGAGAGTGGTGTGTCAGCTGTCGTTGTGTGACGCTGACCGCGAAGAAATGAGGCGGGACCTCAAAAACTCGTGTAAATTAAAGACTTTACTCTTATCAGCTGCATAATTTCAAAACAATGCGTCTATTGCGTTTTTGATGGGTTTTATTAATCCTCTGTGTAGTTTTGACTTTTGCTTTCCCTGAAGTCTCGTAACTTACTTTCACTTTCCTTTCTCAGTGTTACAATATAACGTTATTATAATACATGAGGAAATGAGAGGCAATTTGGCTGATTTTCAGGGAAGGCACATTTGCATTTTAGCAATAACGTTATCTGAAATTATATATTGAATAGATGTTTTTTTTTATGTATTCGTTTTGGTTTGAATTATATGTGCAGGTAGTTTTCGGCTATGAAGAAATCAAACCTTTTAACATGCGTGTTTTTCTCCTGTTCCTCTGCCTTAAGCCACTGAAGAAATCAACTTGAAATCCCACAGCCCTCTCTAATACAAATCAACCATGTCGTCGACATCACAAAAACACAAGGACTTTGTGGCAGAGCCCATGGGGGAGAAGTCTGTGATGGCACTTGCAGGAATCGGTGAAGTTCTTGGAAGGAGATTGGAAGAGAAGGGCTTTGACAAGGTATGATGTAAAAAGATGTTTCATGTATACTCCGTAGTCATGAAACTGAAACCATAATTTTTTTTTCTTTCTTTTGCTTTTTCCTCCTTTAGGCATATGTTGTTCTAGGACAGTTCTTGGTACTGAAGAAAGATGAAGAGTTGTTTCGGGAATGGTTGAAGGATACTTGTGGAGCCAACACTAAACAGCAAGGCGACTGTTATAGCTGTCTGAGAGAGTGGTGTGACTCCTTCCTGTAGTTGACTTTTTTTAGTTGTTGTTGTATATTCACCCCCCCCCCCCTCCACTTGTATGTGGAATACATTTACCTCACTTTATCATTTTGTCTTTTCGGACATCTTTTTTGGATGTATTGATATTAATTCTTAGCATAGAATTATCGCACTAGAAGGTCTTTAGATGGGTACACTTGTAATATAACAGCTCATTTTGTGTTGTTCAAACATCATTCACACTGGATCTTTAGTTTTGGGGGTGTGACACAAAGTCATCCATGCATATGCAGTATCCAAATACACATTTGCCAAGATCTCTGTTTATGATGTTTGAAGGTTTTAACTAACTGTCCAAAATGTGCCACTTTTAAAGGTTTATGTGAACTTGTCACTGTTCTTTAATATGTATTATTCAAATGATCAGATGCATAATGGTGTCATTTTGTGATATGGTTTTTATGCTCCCAAGCCACAATTGCCTTAATAAAAATCTGGATTTGTTTTAAGTGTGCATGTGTACCTAAAGATGCGTGGTCTGATTCATTCTGCATAGTGTAGCCACTTAATTCACATCTTGATTGGCATTTGCTGCTGTCAGATGTTTAAAATGCTGCATGAATGGTGTAAGAAATTTTCATAAATATTCTTATAATTCTACTATTTTTTTTTTTTATTAACCTTTTTGTGTTTTGCATTTTATTTCTTTTTGAACAAATTGTCCAAAAAGTAGTAATTGATAGGGTGTGTGGTGAGGATGTGGAATGAAAAACATTATTACCAATCCAGCTCAACCTGTTGTAACAGAAGTGGAATTACCTGTTTTGCTTTGGATTATTACAAATCATGAACATACACTACTGTTAAAAAGTTTGTGGTAGTTAATTATTTTGAAAGACTAAGATGTATCTCATACTCACCTAGGTTGCATTTAATTAATCAGTAAAAATAGTAATATTATGAAATTATTACAATTTAGAATAACTGTTTTCTATTTTAAAATGTAATTTTTTTCTGGGATAGTGAAGCTGAATTTTCAGCAGTTGTCACTCCACTTTTCAGAGTCATGATCCTTCAGAAATCATTCTAATATGTTGATTTGCTGCTCAAGAAACATTTATTATCAATGTTGAAAACGGTTGTGCTGCTTAATTTTGTAATAATGGTGATCCTAGAATGATGACTAGAAAGTTAAAAAGTATATTTTATTTAAATTTTGATTTGAAATAGAAATCTTTTGTAACATAAACCTAATGTCACTTATTATTTTTTGTCCTTGCTGAATAAAATTATTAATTTCCTCAACAACAACAAAAAGAACAATAGTGAGTTATTTTTTTCTCCTTAATCTCAATAAGTGGTACACATAAGTGTGTTGTGTTTAAAAGTTTTATTCATTCCTTCATTGGATTCTGTCTGCATTATTTAATCTGTTACTTGGGACCACAAGTTTTGACAGATATTCTCTTTACATTTTTCTCCAATAATTCATCTTTTAAGCTAATTTCCAACTCTTAGAGACTAGATACCTCTACCTCTTGTTTAAGTGGTCAGAAAAATTAAATCGGTTTTAGGACATAACAAATCCCTTTAGGAGCGTTATGTACTGGTGGTATTTGTGTGTAGGTATTAGCAGTCTCATCATCTCACATGATTTAAACTTTAAAAGCTCTACCAGTTCATCAGAAAAGTCTACCAGTGTACATAGCCACCTCAAACAAAACATTTAAAAAAAAATCTAAATATACATAAAGAATTTGTAAATCACCATAGTATGCTATGTGAAGAACAAAACCAATGTCTTGAATATAATAACATTTGAAATCATTGAAATATCCAGACCCGCACCTATTACCTTTTGCTTAATTAAAAAACTGTGCTTGCATATGTGTGTATCAGTGTGTGATTTCATCTAATCAATTTGTATCAATCTTGATGTTATTTTGTCCCCTTAATTAAAAGGAACAAGGTTTCCCCCCAAAAAAACAGGAGAATAAAAATATTCTCACGAGAATGATTTTGTAAATTTGGCGCTGTCAGCTGCTGAAATTTGGAAACCACTTTGCATTTATTAAAGCTTAATTTGGGATTTATTTTTCTGTGTCGTGTCTCGTCTAGTGTTGTGTGATGTGTGTACACAAATCATTGTCATCTAAATGAGACTAATTCTGCCCTTCCGGTGTCCTGTTCAGAGCAGAGCACAGAAGAATTTTTTCTCCCTGAACGGGTTTTCTGAAGTGGGCACAGGGGTGATGAGAGGGTCCTCACATGCATGGGCATCACAGTAGGCCATCAAGTCCGCTGCTGCCTTAGACACCTAAGAAATCAGGTACATTTTCAGTGTCCAAATTAAAAGCTCTAAAAGAGTTATTGATTCAAAGTTGATCGTCTTGTTCTTAAGGCAAGACATTGCAGGTGACTCAGGTAAAAAGCAATTAACAAATAGATATCACCTTTCCCCAGTTTATTATTGAAGTACATTAAAGGGATACTCCACCCCAAAATTAAAATTTTGTCATTAATCACTTACCCCCATGTCGTTCCAAATTGTTCGTCTTCGGAACACAATTTAAGATATTTTTGATGAAAACCGGGAGTCTTGAGACTGTCCCATAGACTGCCAAGTAAATAACAGTGTCAAGGTCTATAAAAGTATGAAAGACATCGTCAGAATACTCCATCTGCCATCAGACGTGCAATCTGGGTTATATGAAGCAATGGGAACACATTTTGTAAGCAAAGAAAAAAAAATAATGACATTATTCAGCAATTTCTTTGTCAACAGTCTCCTCTGTGTCTCTCCATATCACTGTATGCTGTATGCATTCTTGTGGCGCGGATGATACAGAAGAGCATACGCAGCATACAGTGATATGGAGAGACACAGAGGAGACTGTTGACAAAGGAATTGTTAAATAAAGTCGTTATTTTTGTTTTCTTTGCTTACAAAAAGTGTTCCCGTCACTTCATATAACCCAGATTGCACGTCTGATGGCAGATGGAGTATTCTGGAGTATTCTATTCAAAATATCTTAAATTGTGTTACGAAGACGAACTGAACTTTAACAGGTTTGGAACGACATGGGGGTAAGTAATTAATGACATCATTTTCCATTTCACCATTTCATTTTGGGGTGGAGTATCCCTTTAAGATAATTGTTTTGTTTTACAAGTTTTCTGAAATTGTGTTATGTTCCAATTAAATATGCACTGAATTGTATACATTTCTAAAAGAGAAATCTGAACAAAAATTCTTGTTTTGTTTTGTTGACATAAGAGAGTTTTTACAGAGAGGATTTTGGATCACTCCATAAATCAGAAAATGCTGTCAAAAGCCAGAAAAAAACAAAAATCACCATATATTTAGGAATTAAGTAAACCAGGTGAAAGTTTTATGAACGAACTCTTTTGTAAATACCTTCAGAATATAGATTAGTATATGTAAGTGCTACTGAGATTCCTGCACATGAGGGGGAAAAAACAACTCATTTTGAGAAAACAGGCTTGCAACTGAAATCTACAGACACAAATAAATAAAGTGTAATAAAAGAAACACTTGAATGGGTATTTTGAGTGTTTTCTTTCTACAAGTCTAAAATGAAGACAAGTGATGGATTCAAAATAATCTCAAAATTGACCAGCACCTGAAAAACACTGGTTTTGCCTGTAGTGTCTTGCTTAATAAACTGCACCTTCGTATCTTGGATAAAACAGCATTTTAATTAAAATAGAACATTGTACGAGTGAAATGCAAGGTTGAGGTCAAAGCTTAAAGACTGCTGAATGCTTCCAATTCTACTTGTAGGACACACTTTACCGGGGGGACTGTAGAATTAGGTCATACTTATTAACCTGAATCTTTGATCACATCTGATTACAAATTAGTCTGCTACGTACAGACTGGTATAATAAGACGTATTTATAGGCAGGCAGGATTACCACTGATCTGATTCCTGTTTGCCACATTTTCTGGTTACTTTGCATGGCAACCCTCACCTTGATTCGACAAAAACTGGCTTCGATCTTAAGCTGTTCCACCAGCTTCCTGGTCTGACCGACACTCATGGTGCTGTTCACAGGGGTGTCTCCTTTCATCCTGCCACATACACACAAAATTACTCAGACATCAATGCAGAATCCCCTTAAAATACAAAAATGAATCTAGATTAAGAAGTTCAAAATCATAATCCAGCCAATAAAAGTAGATTTGCACTTCTCCACAAGCAGTGATGCAACAGAAGAACCATTTAGGGTTCTCCAAAGAACCTATCAGTGAACAGAATTTCTCACACTCTTAAAAATAAAGGTTTCAAAAGAGTGTTTTCACAGCGATGCCATAGAAGAACCATTTTTGGTTCCCAAAAGAACTTTTCTTAAAAGAACCAATGTAAAGAACATTTTAATCATCTAAAGAACCCTTTTCCACGATCAAGAACCTTTTGTGGAATGGAAAGCTTCCATGGATGTTGAAGGTTCTTTATGGATCCATAGATGCAAATTTAAAAAAAAAAAAAATCTAAAGAAGAATGTAATTGGTCAAATGATGCTACCACTATTAATATAGAGAATCAGAGGATAACACTTTACAATAAGGTCCTTTTAGTTAATGCATTAACTAACATTAACTAACAATGAACAAAAACATCTGTTACAGTATTTATTGACCCTTGTTAACATTGTTTATGTTAGCTCATCCATTAAATAATGTTAACAGATACAACTTTTGATATGAATAATGTATTAGTAAATGATGAAATTAACAATTAAAATGTAATGCTTTAGAAGCATTTTTCTAATGTAGTTACCTAATGTTAACATATGAGACCTTATTGTTAATTGTTACCTATTCTGTTTATAGTGCACAGTCAGTCTCTAATGGAAGCATCTTCCTGTGGTCCAAGACTCTCATATTCTCTGCTTCACTTCCTGTCTTTCCTCCCTTGGTATCATTTACTACTGCTTTGCTAAAAGCTGCTGCCCTAGAAAACCAAAACCTCACCTTTGATTGCAATGTTCTGATAGCAACACATTTCATCATCCTGAGTCCCTTCATTTCCAGGTGAAGATCATCGGAAATCTTTCTATAAACAGATTTAGAGCTATTCATGATTGTCTAAATATATATATACCTAAAATGGTCTATGAGTAGCATGATTTTGAATAGGATTTCAGCAGTGTATTGGGGCATGCTGGCCCCATTTTGCACATATGATGTGCTTGAAGTGATCCAATCCCCACATGGAATATACCATATTATGCTGAGCAATAAAGAAGAAAAACAGCCGAATTGAATGGAATCTGGTTCAATATAAACATTTAGGCATCTATGGATGAGGAAATCATGTGCTGCAGACAGCAAAAAAAATACAGAAATTACGATCACAGCTGCTCAAACAGATAACAAACAGATATGAAAATATGATATAGAAAAAAATATGCTATGAATTTCAGTTAATGAAATGAAATGAAAACAATACATTTAAAAGGATGTATACAAGAAAATAGGAGTGAATGGAGATCGAGAAGCATAGAAAAGACCACGGGGCTATATTCGTCTATTTTTATCATTCTGGGCCTTTTTTACCTTCTTTTCTCTCTTTCACCCTATTTCTTACCCTTGCTGTATTCCTCTTGTGGTGATATCTCTCCCTCCTCTTCTGTCTTATTCCTTCTCTCTCTCTCTCTATCTGTCAGTGTTGTTGCTTTCAGTGCAGCCGGACCGCACCCTCATAGACAGTGTGGATGCTACCCAGTTCTGTACAGTCCAGTGCACTGCAATTCTGCTACAATGAACACTAGTCTCTTGGTACATTCATAAAACTCCCCTCTTCAGGTAGTGGAATGTGCCAGCCAGAGGGAGGGGGCCCTATTGGGGCTGATTTATTCTGTGGGCTGGCTCATACCATTTTTCCAGCAGCATGGGGTGGATAAGGGGGAGGGAAATGTATTGATGTAAAGCATTGAATTTAAAACTAAAATCTCATAAAAATTATTTTTATTGTTTGAAATGATACTGAAACATTTGATAGCAAGAAATATATTTTTTCTTTCTGAAGCTTCTGAATAAGTGAGCCTTCCCTCTCACTGCTCTGTTACCATGGGAACTGCTGCAGTCTCAGCCTCTTTGTCTTGTACCGAGGCACCATTTTGACTCAGTGGTCTCTCCCACCTTGGTTAAGATCTTAAACCCCCCACATCTTTACATCACTCCACCCTCCCACTGCATTCTTTCTCATTTTACATTCACTTTGTTGCAAATCTGCCCCCTAGTTTCCTCCAGAGAAATGAAAATACTGTTATCTGAAACATTTGGTGGCTATAAAGAAAAAAATAAAAGGAAGACTGGTACTTAATGATGCTCAGCACCATTTAACATGTTGTTGATTCATAGTTCACCAATGAAGATGTCCAAGATGATAAAACAAAGAAATGTAATGTTTTATTTATGTTGCCTTTATACATTTTATACAAAATGTTTATACTGTTTTCTAAAAAAACATGTCATCATGTCATGTAACAAAGTAGAAAGAACATGCCTCTTTATATAAGAAAAAAATTGTTGTTTTAGACAATTTCTTTATTTAATTTCATTTTGTTAGATTTAATTTAATTTTTACAGCATTTTTTAATTTCTTAAAGATTTGTCACGCCATTGAACTTATTGTTTAGATGTAGATAGACTATTTGCTATATACTTATGAGTAAAATGTTGAAAAAGAGACTTATTCTGCCGTTGCAATCAAGATGTATCTCTTTGGGAGAACTTCTTTGGGAAGTTGATGTCTGTCTGCTTTTAAAAAATGTGATATAAACGTTTCATTGAAAGATATATTTCTTTATTTTAAATTAAAAAATAAACAAACAAATTAATTAATTAATTGATTGATTAATAAAAAAGATCTCAAGACTTTCTTTCTTACTGAGATTTCCCTCGTTGTAAATCACTGATAACAATAAGAATAACAGGTTTCTTGAGAATTATGATCACTTTTTTTTTACTGGTTAAGGCGTCATTATTACTTGTTTCTTTTTTTTCTTTTCCCTTTCTTTTTTGCTTTATGTTATTGTATTTCATTGTAGTGATGTTTCTTTTCTTGCAATAAAAAGATTTGTTATCTAAAAAGCTAAAGTACTTGATAAAAGCACATCCATATTAATTAAAACTGATTTTCTGTAAGCAAACAATTCGCATGAATAAATTGCAGCACTACATGGGCAGCACCGATGCAGACACGCAAACGCATCGAGGAGTATATTTTGTACCTCTTCGGTTGCCGTACGCGTGTTTCTATCACACCAGCAGCGGCGCCACTGAGTTAAACCGACAGTTGTTTTTCTCTGATCTGTAGAAAGAAAGTGAGGAACATTAGTTTTCGTTTTTGATAAAATATGATTTGGAGATCAATTGCTCTTCCTTGAAATGCATAAATTATGCGTCACTCTAGCACATAACAGAGGAAAGGAAGAGAAAGGGGTCGGTCCACTGGAGTTGTTCATATTATTATTGTAACGTTATTCTGAAGCATAAATATATTTATTTGTCCATGGCGTGTGTTCGGATTAAAGAAGGTGAGTTTGCGGTTTATATTTCAATATAATGTAGCCTTACTTAACTGACAAAGACAACAGTGTAAGATAAACTGCGGAATGGAGACATGTAGAGGCACTTAATATCCAGTTTAGAGAGACTAAAAATGAGTTTTAAAGCTACGGTTGTATGTAAAGGACAAGCTGAAATGACACTGCACATCTTTTTATCCTGGTGTTTTATTATTTCATATTTTACCGCTTTATAGTTTTGCTTTAATTCGTGTCAGACTGTCAAATATACAAAAATGCATTATGCTGCATTAATTACAAGCAATTAATTAATTATAGTTCAGAGGACGTATATATATATATATATATATATATATATATATATATATATATATACATATATATATATATATATATACATATATATACACACACCCATGTTTGTATGTATTTAAAAGTATGTATATAAGAATATATAAGAGTATAAAAATGTGTATAAACATAAAAAAATATCTGATCAAACAAGTATACAGTACTCAGTACAATATGATTTGTATTTCATTTAGTCATGTCTTCATCTTAAAAAAGTATGTGTGCTTATTAATGTTTATTGTGTATATTATTGCAATTACTTTGCAATTATAATATAATGAATGTGTTTAATTCTGTTTTTTTTTTTCTCATTGGTTTTTTAGGGCTCTCTGTGACTTCATGGACAATAACGGAAGAAAGCTGGAAAAGCACATTTATATCGTCAGATAAGAAACTGGCATGTCTTTAGTCACAGAACGAGAACTAGATCCCAATGTGACTTTGGTCAAATTTGTGTTATGAGCTTTTAACCCACTGTATTTCCAAACCACTAATTCTGACTTTAGATTACAAGAATTATTAGATGTAGTGATGCAGACTGGACATATTATTGACTAGCGTGTGAGGAGGTTTGGATGAGTAAAGAGGGAAAGACTCCTTTGCCTGCAGTAGGAGGGCTGACGTGCAGGCAGTGTGACATCAGAGGACCCACGTCTGGACTTGACACCGGAGGATTGCCGGCTATGGGAGCAGCAATGGGGCCGTTACTGCTTTGGCTCCAGGATGTGGCAGCGGTGACTCTGCTGAGAGCTCGCAGGACGCTTCTAAGGGCTGCCATCCTGTTCTGTGTCCTAGTGCTTCTTCTGTGGGTCTCCATCTTCCTGTATGGAAGCTTCTACTATTCCTACATGCCCAGTGTCAGCTTCTCCACACCAGTACACTTCTATTACAGGTACAGACAAGTCAGGGCTGATCGGGAACATCCCTGTATTGTTTTTTACAACGGCCTATTTGCACATGATTGAGTTCTTAATTAGTTTGGTCCAATGAACAAATACTGTTGGAGGCATTACTGGAGTTTGTATTGCATTGTGTTTGATTCCTCTCCCCCTTTTGTTTCTTCTCTTACAGGACAGATTGTGATGTTTCAGATTCAGCCCTCTGTTCTTTCCCCATGGCTAATGTCTCACTATTGAAGAATGGAAGAGATCAGGTAAACAAATTATAATTCTAAACAAATTATATTTAATTACACAAATTATAGACATGTTTTTACAGGTACTTTCGACATTAGTTAAATATACATGCAATGAATATCCTTTGCTGTAAACATTATCTAACAAGCCCATTAATGATGCACAAGAAAATTATAATACTTGCACATTACATAACTAATGTATGAACATTGAGTATAAAAATGGATTTTTGTTCATATTTACAGCTAATTGTATTGGCTTGACTGTTTCTGGTAGGTGATGATGCCCGGTCAGGCCTACAGGATCTCTCTGGAGCTGGAAATGCCTGAATCTCCTGTTAACGAACAGCTTGGGATGTTCATGGTTAAAATGTCTTGCTATACCACTGATGGGACAGTGGTTCAGTCAGTGTCCCGATCAGTAAGTGCAGACAGCTCCCACAAAATTCATTGTTGTTTATGTTGTTTTGGTTGTGAAGACAGTTGTTGATAAACATAAAAACAATTTAAATAATATTAAATTATACCAATAATCTGATAAGTTCTTATAAGTGCTAAAAGTGAACTTAGGCATCACAACATTAAAATGTACAGTATTAAAAATGGATATTAATTTTGAGATTTGCTAAAGATTTAACAGCATTATTTGTGTCATTTACATTATTTGTGTTAATGTTTAGTGAGCTTTAAGTGATGGCAATGTAATCTAAATATAAAAATAGGGAAATTGTGCATGCACAATCAAATATCCCCTATTAGCTAGTATATATTACTGTTCCAAATTATTATTATTATTTTTTAAAGAAATTAATAATTTTATTAAGCAAGGTCTCATTAACTTATTCAAAAGTATCAGTAAAGACTTACATTATAAACATTATAATGAAAAATTCCCATTACAAATAAATGCTGTTCTTCTGAGCTCTCTATTCATTGAAGCATCTTGAAAAAGAAAAAAAAAGCATCACGGTTTCGACAAAAATATTAAGCAGATAAAAAAAATGAACTTTTCAGTTTTGATAATAAGAAACATTTCATGAGCATCCAAGCAGAATATTAGAATGATTTCTAAAGGATCATGTGACTGGAGTAATAGCTTTTGAAAATTCAGCTTTGTCATTGCATAAGTAAATATCATGTGTCAACAAATATCAACGTATATTACAATTTAAAAAAAGCTATTTTAATAATATTTCACATTATAATGTTTTTACTGTAGTTTTGATTAAATAAATGCATCCTTGGTGAGCGTAAGAAATGTATTTTACAATAAAATCTTACAAACTCTACAAAAATCCCAAATTTGATTTGGTTTTAGATGCACTCAAGTCTCTGGTAGTGTGGAATGTGCTGTCCATCTTCAGTCTGATTTAGATTTACATTTGATGTTTATGGACCTTCAGTCAACCTTTTATATTAGAATACCTGTCTGTGAATGGCTGTTTAGCTCATATTTACTTGTCTTGTTTTTTTCTCCATCAGACAATGCTGCACTACCGTTCTAATCTGCTGCAGACCATGAGCACGCTGCTGTTCTCACCCCTCCTGCTCACAGGTGTGTCTGAGCAGAAACAGCTCATCGAGGTGGAGCTCTTTCCAGATTTCAAATCCAACCTTGTAAGTTTGTAAAATATGAACTATGACATTGAAACATGTCATTGACATTTTTCAGATTATTCTTGTCAAGACTACATATCTAGGTATCATAAATTTCTAAAATTTGCTTTTGCAAAGACAAAAATCATGCATTATATTGATCTGTCCTCCACAGTACCAGCCTGCCGTTGGCGCTGTGATTGAGATTCAGTCCCGCAGGGTCCAGATTTATTCTGCCCAGCTCAGGATCCATGCCTTCTTCACTGGCATTAGGTATTTGCAATGGTTTGGTTTTATTGGTTTGTTTGACTATTTATGTTCAGCTCAAGACTTTCCCCATGACCATCCTGTAATTTTCTTCTCTTTTGCAACAGATACCTCCTGCATAATTTCCCTGTGATGTCTGCAATTGTTGGGGTGGCGAGTAACTTCACCTTCCTCAGTGTCACTGTGCTTTTCAGTTACTTGCAGTTCATCTGGGGAGGGCTCTATCCCCCCGAGCAGGTCAGGGTGAAGGTAAGACCATCTGTTTGCCTAATTTATTTAACCTTTATCATTTCCATTGGATGATGTCTGTTCACATACATAGGTGATGATGGGAGACTCGACTCGTCTTCAGCAGAGGAGGGAAGAAGCACGGAAACGTATGCACTCATCCGCCAGCACTCCTAGTAAGAAGCCACAACCACTCACACATGATCATTTCAGCCAAACAGATCAGTCACTACTATGTAATTCTTCCACTGTCCCCCAGTCATGAAGTACGGAGGAGATAACAGTGAACTGGCAGATCCACCACAACGAACCAAACAAACCAGTCGAAACAAAGGTGAGACAAGTAGGAAATTGGTTAAACTGATGCAGTAGATCTCTGTATTATTATTATGATCCAGATGGGGATCGAATTTGGGTCTGTGGTGGGAATATCCTTGGTGCTTACGACTGCACTACTGGAGGAGGTCAAAACCAAATGCAGAGGAAATAACGACATAAAGAAATAACTGACTCCTAGAGTTCTATCCAGTGGTAAACCCAGGGAATCTCAGGCAGAACATTTCAGATTATATGCACATTATATGCAAAATAAATGCAGTGATCATGTCAGTGAAGAATCATACAAATCATGTTTGTTTTTGCAGGTGAGTTGGACACTCCTAGTGCGATTGGGACAGAGGACCTGAATCACCTGCAGGAGGATGAAGCTGGTAAAAATATGAACTTAAAACATAAGAAGAATAGAATAAGACAACTTTGGGCTCTGTAAGATTTTTTTAAATGTTAATGAAAAGTCTGTTTAAGAAAATCAAATATAATTTATTCTAAATATTATAAAATATTACTACAGTTATATAAAAATAACTTCTTTTGAATATATTTCAAAATGTAGTTTATTCCTGTGATGGCGAAGCTGAATTTTCAGCAGGCATTGTTCCAGTTTTCAGTGTCATATGATCCTTCAGAAATCATTCGAATTTGCTGATTTTGTGCTCAAGAAAAAATTCCTAATATGATCAATTTTGAAAAGAGACGTGCTTCTTAATATTTTTGTGATACAGTTTTTCAGGATTCTTTGATGAATAGAAAGTTCAAAGAAGAGCATTTATTAGAAATAGAAATCTTTTGTAACATATTTAATGGCACTATATCAATTGATATCAAATATCAATGATTTCCGTTTAATGTGTCCTTGCTGAAATAATGTTTAAATTTCTTTAAAATAAAAAAATCCTGACCCCAAACTGCAAAGTAGTTATAGAACAAGCCCATTCTTAATGATCACTGGTTAATATTTTCTTCAACAGCTCAGGACTCCTCTATAGATGAAGGTCCCATTTTCCTTGAGGTTCCTCATATTGCAGAGACCAGTTTGAGTGAGGAGGACCCAGATCATGAGCAGAAGGCAGCAGGAATGGGAAATGAGACTCAAGATGAAGAAACCACCCAACCGCAGTCTTCAGACTGCGAGGCCAGGCTTAGACAAAGGCATGGACCCTGGATGAGGCTCTGAGTTTAAACACTGGAGCAATCATAAACGCACATGCATTCTGTTACATTAGAGCACATTATATGACTCATAGCTAGCATATTTGAGACTTTCCTTTTGCAGTGCAATGAGAATTACCTTAAGAATTGTTCAGATGCATTTGGAAACCGGTTTACCTCGTGGAGCTGATATGCTGCTAAAGAGAATTTCCTGCTCTGCTGCTTTTGTTCTCCTTTAGCTGATTAGCTGATATAGGACTTAAAAGTCACGTCTAGAGTCCTGCCATGCTTTAACCTGGTCTGTGGTTCTGTTACAATATCAGTTTTGAATGTAAAGTGTAACAAAGTGTGTAAAATGTGTCAATACTTCCATTTCATTCAAATGCATTCCTCTGCGTTGTGATGTTCTCACAATCTTTGAAAACATGGCTAAGCAGTTACACTCAGCTTTTAGGGATATTAAATGATTTTTTTATCAGTTTCAGTTATTCGAAAGCTGAAAATGCAACAAGAAAAAAAAATTTAAGAGAAGCATGTTACATATTATGAAAAATAATTAGAGGACACTGAAGTAGCATTGATTTGGGAAAAAAATGTTACTAGTATTATTATAAATAATAATAATAATTACTATTATTACTGCTACTGTATACAATAATATTCATGGGATATTAATCCTAATATGGAAGGATATGGTGTTTTTATTTTTAATATTTAATTAAATTATATTAGTGGTTCATGCGTATCTGTCCACTCTAACCAAAGATATCTGCTATATACTTTGCAAAGAGATTTTGAGCATATTAGTAAATTATTATGAAAGGAAGAATGTGCGAATTTTCCCTTTCCTTCCCGTTTATATGTTTTTTTAAATGTCTTTTTGTTTATTGAATAAACAATAAACCACTGTGTCGTAATGACTCTGACTGTCCAACACTAGGAGGCAATAGTGACGCGAAAACACTCTACTGGGCATTAGAAGAAGAATGTGGCGCAGCTGCGTTTGAGACGTTATTCTCACACAAAACACTGGCAAGAAAGGGTCTCTTCCGATCTTGCAAGCTTAGAAAGCGTTCATCTTCGAGTTCGTTTTATTAAAAAAAAGGAAAACGACTGGAAATCCTATATTTTAAACTCAAAGTAGCGTTATAGCCTTCTTTTAAAGATGGCGACAGCGGACGACTCGCGCTACTATAATGGTAAGTTTGAGCCGTTAGCGAAAGCGCTCACAGCCATTTCAATTCTTTGACATTAATAAGGTTTAGTTAAGATTATTCACAATTTTATTGCTTCTCAAATACCGTTTTCTAACTCTGTGTGGCCTGTCATCGTTTAACGCTACTCTATAATTTACATAAGGAACGTTAACATCTACGTTAGCTAGCTAGCTTTTGTTTTTGTAGGTAACGTTAGCTGTTAGTTCAGACAAACGGTAAACGCATTATTCAAACTGATTTCGCCGAATTATATGTTATACTTTGTGATTTTGTGAAAGATTGAGAAAGAAAAGGAAATTGGTCGAGGTGAACCAACCACATGGTGAATGTGCTGAGGTCGTGTTGAACTGCTTCGAAATCGACAATCTGAAGCTTTAATATCGAGATATATTTGTGAATAAAACAACCTCAGAGGAGCCTTATGGCAAATTGCATTGCCTTCGTTGTTTCTCAGACGTAAATTTTTGTATTTTGCCAAGTTTGCTGCTTAAGCTGTTGTGTTCATTCACATTGTTTCTAGATTATTGTGTAGCGTGATCAGATGGATTTTAAATAATTACTAAAAGCTTAATTGGCCGAAAAACGAACTTTTCACAAAAAAGACTGATTGCTATAAAAGAAGGGAAGAAGCACTTCCAATCATTGTGTTCTTGTTAGCAATGGTTTCCTCCAAAGAAACACATCATCGCTTTGCATCAAAATGGCCTCACGTGCAAGGAAATTGCTACAAGGAATATTGCACCTGAAAGAACCATTTACCGGATCTTCAAGAACTTAAAGGAGGAAGGTTAGACTGTAGTGAAGAAGTCTTCAGGACGTCCCAGAGTGTCCAGCAAGGATACGGACCCACGCCCCCGAATCAGACTGGAAATTCTGCTAGAAGTACAAGGATTGGACAGCAGAAGACTAGTGCAAAGTTATTTGCTCTGATGAAGATCCCTTCCGACTGTTTGAGACATCTGGAAAATCGATTGTTCAGAGAAGAAAAGGTGAATGCTACCGTGAGTCCTGTCCTGTGACGTGCCAACAGTGAAGCATCCTGAGACCATCCATGTGTGGGGTTGCTTTTCAACCAAGGGAGTGGGCTCACTCATAATTCTGTCCAAAAACACTGCCATGACTAAAGAATGGTATCAAAACATCCTGCAAGAGCGATCAATGAGCAATTTGGTGATGATCCGTGCATTTTCCAGCATGATGGAGCACCATGTCACAAAGCAAAAGTGATAAAGAAGTGGCTCGAAGATCGTTACATTGAAATTTTGGATTCGTGGCCAGGCAACTCCCCTGGAACAATTAAGACACTAAGATCTATTTATATGTTGTTTATTTAATATAATAATTGATTGATGATAATACACTGCAAAAATGCTTTTCTTACTTTTTTTTTTAACAAGATTTTGTTAGTTTTTGCTTAAAACAAGGAAAAATATCTGCAAGAGAAAAACTTGTTTTGCCTATGAATTAAGATTATTTTTATTACCACATTAGCAGATATTTTTTCTTGTTTTAAGCAAAAAGTAAAAGATTTTTTTAGTTTTTTCCTTCAGAAAACGTGACTTGTTATTTTACAAAAACAAGACAAAAGTAAATCATTTTTTTGCAGTGTAATTGTTTAAATTAATATAATTTTGACTCATCCCTTTTCTAAAATGTGGTTTAATTGCTGAAATGTGAAGTTTACCATTTTATAAAACTTTGTTTTTGTAAAAACCTGTAACTGTAAATCGTGATTTTTTTACATGATTTGCTCATATGGTATTAATTTTATTTGTGCCGGTGTTAAAAAGGTCTTAAAAAGTCTTACATGTGATTTTAAAAATCCTGCAGGTACCCTGACAGTCTCTTACGAGGTAATGTGTAATAAAGTTACACCTCTGACTCTTTCATCTTCTATCTATCAGAGCATGATGACCGTGTTGGTGGACCAAAGCGCCGGAATCGTAAAGGCAGAGGCCCTTTCAGAGCCCCCCTGTACAGCGATCAGGTTTCTCAACCGAGGCATCGAGGCGGTCACGGAGGAGGAGGAGGAGGAGCCCCTGGTCCTTGGTCCAGACTTCAGGATGATGATGGAGATGTGACCATGTCAGAAGGTCCTCAAGACAGTGGCTCCCAGCGCAGATTGTAAGCACTTTGTTACATAATTACACTTATTTTCTTTAATCGTTGAGGTACAGCAGTCAAGATTTTGCTTCTGTTTGTTTTCAGCAATCCGTATGGCCGGCCATTGAATCGGCGTGAGGAACGCAATCGCAAAGGTGGACGTGGTGGTGGCGGCGGCAATGGCAGCGGAGGTGGCAATGAAGATAGAGGTGGCAATCGATATGGAGGCAGAAGTGGTGGAGGTGGCGGTGGTTCTGATGGAAGCCGCAAGAACTGGTTTAAAATGACTGTTAGTGCTTTAGACCTTAATAGCACATGAATTAAGCAGTTATTAATGTGTTATGCTTTAATTTAAATTATGTCTGTGACCTTATCGGTGTATTACATTTTGATTGTATTTGTGTCTGGCCACAGATTCCTTACGGGAAGAAATATGACAAAGATTGGCTTTTGTCTTCGCTTCAGAGCTGTTCCGTGCCATTTCATGCCGTTCATGTAAGTCTACACTAAAATGCATGCCTACAGAAAAGCATCAATGTATGACATATTGCTGAATCTTTTCCATCTTGTCTTTTTTGCTCATAGTATCACACTGATGGCAACAAGGCCCAGTTTTATATTGAAGACTCCGCAATTGCTAATGCTTTGTTTAAAGCGTCACGAAAAATAACAGACAAAGATGGATATAAGGTAATATTCAGTATATCTGATGCATCATAAAGACTGAAAGATAGTAAAAAAGGCATTTAGTCATTGTTCTAATGATATTTTTCTAAAGTAATAACCATTAATCTTTTTTATGTACAGATATGTCTAAGAGTTTCTAGATTAACCGTGTGTTTGAGTGTGTAATTTAGTGTCAATCTGTTGGATGGATAGGTGACTGTTATAATGAACAGCTGCCCACCACCTAGTTTGATTTACACGGATCTGAAGGCTGCAGATCTGGAGCATTTGAAGGTGAGTGTTACTTGCAGTGACTTTTAAGAGGATGTTTTTGTTTATTTAATTTATGGATAATAACTGACTGTCTTCTGCAGCAATGCATGGCCAAGCGCTTTGATGGGTCGCAGCAGGCTCTTGATCTGAACAACATCAGAGTCGATCCAGGTTGGACTTCATGCAGTCATCTTTCTCCTAACAAAAACAGGTATTCTGTTTGGCTTGTTGTAGGCCGTAGCTCAAATGTTTATTGTTCTTTCCTGGCAGATTTGGTTTCTCAAAATATTGAAGTCACTTTGAATCGGAGGAACTCCATGTTGGCGGTTATCAAAATAATTGAGGAGAACATTCCTGAGGTACGTTATGTTTCACTTGAATGATGTATAGACTAAAATGTATATTTCTTACAAAAATCTCACTGTGTTTTAAAAGGTTTGGGTCCAATTTATTTATTTTTGAAATTAAAAATAAAAGTTAGTAATTTTATTTAGCAAGGACACGTTAAATTGATAAACAGTGACATTAAAGACATTTAGAATGTAACAAAAGATTTCTATTTTAAAATAAAAAGCTGTTCTTTTGAACTTTAACAGAGAATCCTGATTTTTTTTTTTTTTTTTTTAATTAAATGTATATCAAACAGCACAACTGTTTTGGTAATAATAAAAATGTTTCTTGAGCAGCAAATCAGCATATTAGAATGATTTCTGAAGGATCATGTGACACTGAGGACTGGAGTACTGATGCTGAAAATCAGGAATAAATTACATTTTGAAATATCTAACAATAGAAAACAGATTTTAAATTGCAATAATATTTCACAGTATTACTGTTTAACTGTATTTTTGATCAAATAAATGCCGCCTTGGTGAGAATGAGTCTTTTGTTCTTTTCTTCTTTTTTTGAGTCAGACTTTTGAACATTAGCGCTCATTAATGTTTAACTCTATAGATGTGATCCAAAATCTTTTCCTTTCACAGCTGATTTGTCTAAACCTGAGCAACAACCGGTTGTACAGGCTCGATGACTTGGCAGATATTGTCAACAAAGTTCCCAACTTGAAGATTCTCAATCTGTCACATAATGAGGTACATCTATACTCTCAGACACCTGTAGATTTACTGTTTCCTGTAAGCTTTTCAGTTGTGTCATTGTGTCATCTTGCAGCTGAAGACAGAGAGAGAACTTGATAAACTGAAGGGTCTGAAGCTGGTGGAACTCTCATTGGAAGGAAATCCATTATGTGGACACTACAAGATCCAGGCCGACTATGTCAGGTTAGTCTTCTCTGCCATTTATTGCCAGAAAAATACTATACACAAGTACACAAATGCCAAGTGCAGGACTTCCAATCATGCACTTTTACCTTACTTGGCAGTAACAGGCCTCTTAAAACTATAGATAATAATCAGATAGATTTTTTGGTAAAGTACACTAGAATGTAATGCGTACATGCATTGTGTTATGAATTGCAGTGTGTCCAGCAACACAAAATCTAGCTTGCGCAGAAGCGTCTGCGTTCACGTACTTGCGTAGAGTATCTTTCAGGCCTGAAAAAGAATAGTTTTGCATGTTGTTGCACATATGCACAGGAATGCATGCATATACAATGACACACCCCTTGTAGTTCAGTTAAAAAGAAAAAAAAAACAGCAACACTGAGAGAGGGTGTTAATGGCTCTATAACCAGTGTGCAAAAAACGCCTAGAAAACATGGCAATCATTATATCTCATTAGAAACAGATATAACAGATATATATATATATATATATATATATATATATATATATATATATATATATATATATATATATATATATATATATATATATATATATATATATATATATAGTGTGTTGAATGTTTCAGATTTGAGAGTTGAGGTTCACTTTGCATTTGATTTATTCTGGAGAAACAGTAATTCCCTGGCAGGAGAGAGTCTGATGTGACATTTGTAAGGACATTCTTAGTACAAAGTGTCCTTTTTGTGATATATTATTACAACTGAAAACAATGTGTTATTTCTTAATTGCCCCTAATCACTGTATGTTATTCTATAGAAAAAAAATTATCCCACGTGTGATTCAAATGCTAAAGTAATGATCATTCAGGCCTGTCTGTAATATGCAGGTGTATTAATTTTCATTAACCAGTGAGCTCTTGATTATTTTCCACTAGTTCAATCATCAGGCATGTGATAATGATATTTACTTGTTTGAGTTCCAGTGGCAGTCCAGTAAGGAGCATAAGTTTGTCAACACCTCTGGATCTTTGTGGTTTCCACACCTGCTTTGCTTCATTCTTGCTTTTTTCTGACCTTCTTTTCTGTCCCCTCACTGTTGGCCCTGTAGCTTTTTGCACAGAACACAGCGATAGGCTTTTCTAAAGCATTTTAGCATATTGTAAATCTCATTAGCTAATACTTCATTAGTTAAAATTAGTTTAAGCGGCAGCTTCTGCATGTGACCTCCTAGAATGCCAATGAATAAGTTGGCATACAAGGACAGAACAACCATTGGAGATGATGCTCTGTTAAGTACATTTGTGCTCCACCTGTCTAAAATGCTGGCACCCTCCTCCCTCCACCCGCCCTGCACATGTCTAACATCTGAAGTACTGCTGATGCTGTGTGGCCAGTGAGAGGCTGGTTAGTCAATGACGGGTAAGATCCCAACTTTTGAATCTGGGACAACCTAAGGCAGGCACAGCCGCAAAACTGGCCACAGCCAACGTCTCGAAGATGAAGAAGAACATTCAAGGAAGAAGATGAGTTGTTTGTGAGGTGATGCCACAGGTGGGGAAGGAGAGGGGAGGTTTTTAAGAGAAACCTTGAGCCAAGCACTGCTCAGAAACGTGAGCTTTGCTTTACGGTGCCAAATGAAAAGTGAGAGTAGAGGCAATTCTCTCTCTCTGTTTCTGTATTGAAACTCAGGTGGAGGATAGTTCAATGGTCAGTCTGACCATTTACATGATCCTTGTCCTAGAGCACTTTGGAGGAAAATCATCAGATCATCAGCAAAGACAAAACATTGAGAAGAAAATACTTTAGGAGGGTCACAAAAAACAAGTTCTTAATTATTCATTTCAGTATAAAATAGGCTCACCTACAAATAGGACTAAATAAGAAATAGAAACGGAAGGTGTCTGGGCTCAAATGAAGCTTTAATTAATTGTTTGAATAAATACCCTACTGTTCTTAAATTTAATAGTAGGGTCCAAATAAAGTAGGGCGAATAACCCATACACCTTTATAGCACTCATTTATTTTAATCGTTTTATGATCTGTTCAGAAGCTCAGGGTTCAACATTTGTGCTCTTCTGGGTTAATTCGTTGCCCCTTTTTCTTTTTGTTTCTTTTTTTTAAATGTCTGACCCTGACTTTTGTTTTGGTGTTTCACTGAATTGCTGTTCTTTTACTGTCTTCTCTGTGGTTCATCCACAAGTTTCTAGTGTCCCCCCCTCCCCATGTGTATGGTCAGATTTACTCACAGTTAGGTCTATTATGAAAAAATAAATGTATTCATCTTTTTCCCCTTAACTGTTAAAGCACCCATTGAACAGTTTACACTTTAAGTTTTAACAACTCAACATGCCAACATTTGTCAAGCTATAAGCTAGTGCCTGATGCTGCCTGTTTAAAAAAAATAAAATAAATAAAAATTAAAATAATACAAGAGCCCCATAGAGTTTTAACAGTAAGAACCTCCAGTATGATTACAGGGTGTCAGATCTCAACCAAGTATATCAAACTCTCCCCTTTCCATTGAGTACACTTCATAAATGTGCTAAAAAAAAAAAAAAAAGACCTGATCGACTGATTGATTGATGGTGTGAATGTTCACCAAACTCTACACCTCACAACACCCCACTGCCCCCATCCCTGCCAGCCTGCGTGGGTCTGTGTTTCGGCCTGTAGGGGGCACCGGTGGTGAGTATTGTGAATGGGTAAGTACTGTGCCTGGGGGTGGGAGGGAGTTTGAACAGCACTGTGATTGGCTCATTGTTGCCATGGCTCAGATGCCAACAAGTACAAAACAAACTTGATCAAGTATTCAGCAACCCTTCACTGTTTGTTCAAATGAAAAGAATGGTGTTTGTTTAAACTGTTACACTACTCTTCAAATGTTTGGAGTCACTAAGATTAAGAAATTTCTACCTTAAATTGGTATTCAGAAAGGCTCATTAAATTGAGTGATACATTTATAACGTTAGAAAAAAGTTCTAAATCTAATAAATGGTGTTCTTTCGAATTTTCTATTCATCAAAGAATCCTAAAAAAAAATTATAAAGGTTTTCACATACATTTTAAGCAGCACAACTGTTTTAAACATTGATAATAAATGTTTCTTAAGCACCAAATCAGTATATTAGAATGATTTCTAAAGGATCATGTGACACTGAAGACTGGATTAATGATGCTGAAAATTCAGCTTTGCCATCAAAGGAATAAATTAAATTTTGAAATGTATTCAAATAGGAAGTTATTTTAATGTAGTTGTAATAATGTTTCACAATATGACTATTTTTACTGTATATTTGATTAAATAAATGCCGCCTTGGTGAGTATACATTAAAAAAATCCTACTGACTCCAAACTTTTGCACTGTAATGTCTAAAATTTGTAAATTCATGGATAATTATCTGTAAGTAAATATTTATCTGATTGAATCACTCTTAACCTATTTGTCCCATACATAAGATGGCCTGATTTAAGTTTTTGAGTGTTTATGTGGGACCGTTTCATTGGCACGTGTGCAGTGCATACTAATGTTGTCTCTCGTGTTTTATCTTTGTGATTTTTGGACAGTGCCATTCGGGAACGATTCCCCAAGCTCCTCAGACTGGTAGGAAATCCACAGTGTTTATCTGTTGGTGTAACATTATTAGCTTGAGAACAAAAAATTGTTAACCATAAGAAGTGAATATGTAATCACATTCGCTCTTTGGCTTAATTGTTTCTTAGATGCATTGTTTGTCTGCTTATTGTTTAAACAACAGGATGGACAGGACCTTCCACCTCCCATTGTTTTTGATTTGGAAGTTGCTCCTGCCACTCTTCCCCCCTGCAAGGTTTGGTCAAGTTTTCATACTTTCTTCACTTTGAGATGCCCATATTTGGCTTTCAGTCTTAACTTCTGTTTTACTTCAAACACAGGCTAGCTACTTCTGCTCTGAAGAAATCAAGAACATCATCCTTTGCTTCCTGCAACAGTATGTATTATTTGGTCTTTTTAAAGAACACCAGCAGTGAAACTAAAGCATTCAGATCAATGTTCATGTATCTGTCTCCCCCTCCAGGTATTACAGCATATATGACTCAGGAGACAGACAGCCCTTACTGCAAGCTTACCATGATGGGGCAGCTTTCTCCCTCAGCATTCCCTTCACCCTGCAGAACCCTTCAAAGTACAGTATACCTTCCCTATCATCTAGTCAACATCACCACCGTTGACTTGTACTGAGCAGTATGATCTGATCTTTCTTCCACATGGTCTGCTAACATTTCCTTGTTTTCCTCGATCCTTTTGTCTGCAGAAGTAGTTTAGGGGAATATCAGAAAGACAGTCGCAATATCAGACGTATGAAAGATGACCCCAGTAAGTAATTATTGAATAATCTAAATCAAGCTTCTGTTGTCTTCTAATTTGTTTTTGCAACATTAATGCGTCATCAAATTTCAGCAAAATTTTGCGGGCAAAAAAAAACCCAAGCAGCTTTCTGCTGGTTGAATTATTTGAACACAAGTAAAAACTGTGGGGAAACTTTTTCACCCTTGCACAAAACTCCAGATTGCGATTGGATTTCGCCTGCAAAATTTCGCTAATGTGGCTGGCTGCGCTCTTTAGTATTACATTGGGTCCTGAATTGTGTGTGATGAGTTGTGCCATTTTCTTTCAGCTACACGGTTTCGTTTGATTAAACACACAAGGTTAAATGTGGTGGCTTTCCTGAACGAACTCCCCAAAACTCAACATGACATCGCCTCCTTGATCGTAGACGTTAACACGTACACAGTGAGTCAAACTTGCGGGTTGCTGGTTGCATATTTCACATTCAGATTTGCGGTTCTAATAGCACCTGTGTTGTCTGCAGGCTACATTGTTGGCATTTACAGTCAGTGGAGTTTTCAAAGAGAGTGAGTTCTATCTAAAACGATTCCGAATCAATAGCTTACTCTGAACTGAGAGAGTTTTGTGACATGGAACGTAATTTTCTCTTCTTTTTTTTTTATAAGTAGATGGCAAATCCCGAGACTCATTCAGAGCCTTCTCCCGGGTGTTCATCGCTGTTCCTGCTGGAAATGCTGGGTAAGATCTCGCATATAAACATTTATTTATCTTAATGTGCCATTGGTCCTATCATTGTAACATTTATTTTCAACTCTTCAGTTTGTGCATTGTGAATGATGAGCTCTTCGTTCGAAATGCCACTACGGAGGAAATTCGACGTGCGTTTGTTGCTCCAGCCCCCACACCGTCCAGCAGCCCTGTACCCACTCTATCTGCCCCTCAACAAGAAATGCTTGCTGCCTTCTCCCAAAAGTCTGGCATGAACCTAGAATGGTCTCAGAAGTAAGGACTACAATGCATGCTTATTATTGCTTTTGCTAGTTATTTGTACTGTTCCTAGATTCATATAAAGATAGATAGCTTGTCAAGGTCAGAACTTTCTTGACTTGCAGACTTTCTCAGGGCTTAAAGTGCCTATCAATGTATGAGAGGAACACAGCTTTCACTCTCAACCAAACTAAGTCAAGTCTGCTTTGTCAATTCTTCCACATGTACAGTACATACATACAGAGAATTAAAATTGTTACTCTCAGACCCATGGTGCATACACAGGGTGTCCGCGGGGTCTTAAAAAGTATTAAAAGTTGATAAATCAATTTAGAGAAAATTAAGGGCCTTAAAAAGTATTAAAAAGTCTTAAATGCCATTTACCAACGTATTAAATTTTGTATCATCTTTTCATTATGTATATTTGTCCGAATAGTGGGGTTCTGTGTAGTTTATTTATGGAATCCCGCAAGATTTGACATCATCTTTTAGCGCGCTCACTTACTGAATGCACTGATGTGTGATAGCGCGAGGCTTGTTGACCCCGCTCTCGCTGAATTTCTGACCATTACTGCATGCTCCCAGTCCCATCCGCTCCCGCGATTTTTGAATCCGCTCCCGCAAACATTCTAATATTGTATATAATTTTAGCGCATCATGGCGCCGCTATCAATCTGTGGGGTATTTAAATCCCTTTTGAAATAAGCGCGGGCAGTTCTCTTTCGATTTCGCGATCGCGCGTGCACTGTGTAAAGGGAGCACATCTATATTTGTCAATAAGCTCGCAATCTGTTGAGGAGAAAATCCTCCAACATCTTGTCAGTCATCTCTCTTACTTTTGACCTGTGATCAGTCAATCTGACTTCTGCAGCTGATGTTGGATGCAGGGTTGTTGTAGTTTTTTTTATACGAAATTGGGCTGCTTTTAAACTGTTGCAATGGGTTGATTTTTCCCCAGTGGGTTAAAGGTTTGAAATATTGCATAAATTACATTTAGTTGAAATGCTTGCACTGAAACATTTTGCATTGGACCTGTAATAAAACTGTGCTAAATGTTTTGGGCCACACTAGTAGGAAGCATTTGAGCTGTGTTTATGATAAATGTGTATAATAGTGACTGTAAAATATGTATTTTAGGGATGGAAATTACCTTTTTATTTTTGGGACATGGTAATTGCGCTACTTTTTTTTTTTTTTTTTTTACCGCATTGGGCTTGGGATGCACAATTAAAAGGATGTAATAGTTGTGATCATTATTTTACCATGATCATTCACACTTGATCAGGTGCAGTACTGACACTATCAAATCAAGCACTCCGTAATCACAGGTAAACTGTCTGATCAGTCAGATCTTTGTCATGAGAAGTATTCCACAAAACAGCTATGGTTTGCAGACAGTTATAAGAGCTGATGTTACAAATACATCTTTTGAATATACTGTATGAACTCATTGTCCCATCAGCTTGGAGAGCTTTATTTTCCCTCCTCAATAAGTTTTGTCAGTTGTTTTGTTTATTGGTCTAATTCTTGTTTCTTGGGTTGCATTGGTTAGTCACTCAGTTAATTATCTTGTGCTTCGTTCCCACCCTTCTGAATTATGTTGTATTGATAAGGAGTTATCACAAAGTCGGTCTGTTTAGTTGTGCTATCTTACAATCAATATAGGCCAATAGTAAATGTAAGTTAAAGTGTCGCCGTTGTAACCGGTTAAAACTTGGAGTGGCGATGAGGTCTTAAAATGTATGGAAAGAGTCTTTAAAAAGGTCTTAAAAGGTATTAAATTTTACTCCATGATTCCTGTATATACCCTGATACAGATAACACTAACAGTAGAGCCTAAAAATACAGATAGATACAGATCAAATCTAAAATATAAAATACAACTATACAAAAAAAGGGCATGTAAAAAAAATAAATAAAAGTAAAGTTACATAAAGCAGCACATGGCAGATAGAGTGCAAACCAGTGAGGTGAACAAACAGTGCAGATAAAAAGATTGTAGTGCAATAAAAGCTTATTCAGTCTGATTAAAGTGACAAAGGGCTCAGAGAGCAGTTCTTTTATTTAAACTGACTGAAGAGGTAGTAGAATGACGTCAGTTCTAGGCTGAATGAGGTAGTGGGCAGACCTATGCTGCACAAAGTGACTGGTGCATGTCATCATATGTTAGTGGGGGGGGGTGGGAGTGAAGAACCTGGGGATGTGGGACCTGGGGGGACCTCTGTTGCTAATGAGACCCACCACAGTCGTGTCATCCACAAACTTAATAAAGAGGTTGGAGCTGTGTGACGGTGTGCAATCGTGGGTCAGCAGAGTGAAGTAGAGGGGGCTCAGCACACATCCTTGGGGGGCCCCAGTGTTCAGTGTGATGGTGCTGGATGTGTTGCTACTGACCCGTACTGCCTGAGGTCTTCCAGTCAGAAAGTCCAACAGCCAGATGCACAGCGAAGTGTTGAGTCCCAGCTGGACCAGTTTGTAAATGAGCTGTTGAGGTATGATTGTGTTGAATGCTTTTTGTCTATATGTGTGAGTGCTGAGTGGAGGGCAGTTGCGATGGCGTCATCGGTCGAGCGGTTGGACCGATATGCAAACTGGAATGGGTCCAGGGAGGGGGTGGGGGGGGGCAGACTTGATATGGTGCCGTTCAAAGCACTTCATGAGGATGGGAGTAAGTGCAACAGACGGTAGTCATTGAAGCAGGATGGAGATGGCTTCTTCGGGACTGGAAAGATGGTGGTTGCTTTGAAGCATGTGGGAACAACAGCCTGACTAAGCGAGATGTTGAAAATGTCTGTGAAGACATCAGTGAGTTCCACTTTTGTGCCGTTTTGTTCCTCAAAGCGAGCGAAGAAGGCGTTCAGCTCATTCAGCAGGGAGATGTTGCTGTCACAGGTCGGTGGTGGGGGCTTGTAGTCCGTAATGGTCTGTATCCCCTGCCACAGGCTCAGAGTGTCTCTGCTATCGCTGAATCGATGGGCTATCCTCCTGGAGTACAGTCTCTTAGCCTGTTTGATGCCGCAGGATAGGTTGGCCCTAGCTGTCCTCAGGCCCCCCTCATCTCCAGCTCTGAAGGCAGCATTCCGTGTCTTCAGGAGTCTGTAGACCTCCCCTGTCATCCGCGGCTTCTGGTTGGCCCGGACAGTGATGGTCTTTGTGACTGTTACCTGATATCTTGGTGATATAGGCAGTGACAATCTCTGAGTAATCTTGGAGGTCTGTGGTGTTATTGAATGTGGCAGCCTGCTTAAGCATATTCCAGTCAGTTTTGTCAAAACAGTCTTGAAGAGCCTCTGACGACCCTTCCGGCCACACTTGAATTTGTTTGTGAACTGGTTTGGCGAATTTAACGAGCGGTCTGTATGCAGGCATCAGCATGACAGTGATGTGGTCTGAGGCACCAAGGTGGGGGAGGGGGAGGGCTTTGTAAGCTCCTCTCTGTGTGGTATAAACAAAGTCTAAAATGTTATTACCTTGTGTTGAAAAGTTAATGTGTTGGTGTAATTTTGGAAACACACTCTTTAAGTCTGAATGGTTGAAGCTAACATAACTAGCCAATCAGAAGTTTTTGCTCTTATATACACAAGATGGGAATTACCTGATGAATGGAAAAAAAGCCTGGGTCTTGAGCGTGACACATTGAAAAAGCTGTGAGGCGCAATGGTCAAAGATTCCCATATTTATGTCATATTTACATAGAAAAGCTATTAAAAAAGCAGCACAGCTTTGTGAACAGCTCAGAATAATCACGTCACCTCCATAAGAACGATATGATTGCCAGAACGAATTTACCGGGATTTTTGAAAAGGTCCTGTCACATGATCTCTTAATGGTAATTTACCAGTAAAGACTGTAAGTGTGAAAGGGGCTGAACTCTTCCTCTGCATATGCGTTGAGTTTGGGTTGCTTAACTTTCTTCTGGGATTACTCACTTGATTTGTAACGTATATCATTTAAACCTATGCCAACACAGGAGAATACATCAACATATTTCTAAATAAGCGATTTATTGTACATCACTATTTCAAAATAAAAGTTTCTGACTTTGCATGTGGCTAAATATTAAAATTAAATGGATTTAAATGTTGTTGAATCACACTAAGCCTCACCAGGCCATTGGCATCCTCTGCAGGTATTTGTTATAGTATAAGCATATTACATTGTACAACAGTGTTGTTCAATAAAACCATGTACTTGGTTTTGATACTTTATTTGAGGCCAATTATTATTGCCTTATCGTTACTTTATATATAAATATAGTCATATTGAAGCCTGTTTTTGACTGTTCTATTTGTATTACTAAAAAAAATCAGATTACTCACTTGTCAAAATAATCAGATTGTTTGATTAGCAAAATAATCATTAGTTAAGCACTAGATTAGTTAGCATTAGTAGCATTGTTTTACTTTTTGTGGTTAAAAGACAAATATTTTGTTATTTGAAAATTTCTTATATCAAAACATTGTCTCGTTCTAGTGAACCAAGTATCTGCATTTTGTCTCACCTTGTGAGCTAAGTGTATTGTCACACTCCTAGTGTCTATGAGTGTGATAAAGCTCATCATTTTCCAGGTGTATTACATAGCTTATATTCTTCAGGTCAATCATATATTCATGGGGAAAAAAACCCCAGTTTGAATTAAGAAAGTTTTCAAAAGTTGTCACAGTCATTGCATTCTTTGCATGTGCTTCACTTTATTTGTACCGTTTTGTTTTATTAGTTTATTTATTAGAATTTGAAAGAGTAACAATATTGATTAATAAGTGAGATCTGATTTTAGTCCTTGAAAACCAAAAAAGTAGTGCAAGTCCTTGAAAGTCCTGGAATTTTATTTTGCAGTATCTATACAAACACTGTTTAAGTGACCAGTTCTTGGACCATTTTAATGTGTTTTTTGTTATTTGAACTGAACTGTAGTTTTCTGTAGTAAACAGTCTTTGTAGATTTCCTATTTTATATTCATTTCCTAGTATTTAATTTACCATTATTTCTTTTGAACAAAACAATTTCAGAAATTTCATGTTTTAGATTGTAGGTCATCCTTTACCCGGTCAAGGAGAAAGCTAACCAGCAAAACTTGATATCACAAGCATCCTAAATGTTACATGTGTTTGCACCACATTGTAGGGAGTAACCTTTCTTGGTATTGCTGTTTCAAATATCCCACCATAATCTGTAGTCTGAGCCTGTCAAGGTCTAATGGCAGATACGTTACTAATTAGTTTAAAGGAAAATCATTTTCTTTTTTTGTTTGCCAGATAACCGTGTATGTGTCTGCCCACGCAACCCCCAAGCCCCGGAAAAAAGTTCGGGTTCAGGATTTTTTATTTATTTTTTTGCTTTAACCCCTGCTTTCTTTTTATTTCAGGTGCCTACAAGACAACGATTGGGATTTCGACAGGGCTGCTCAGATCTTCACTGGCCTTAAGGTACACCAGTGGTTCACAGTAACAAATACTGTGTGTCCTGCATTTATTTTATGAGTGTCTTTTGTCCTTTATTTATTTGTATTTTTTTTTAATAGGCACAAGGAAAGATCCCAGATGTCGCATTCATCAAATGAAGAGTTATTGTTGGGGGTTTTATGGAAACCCTAAACCGCAAGGGGTCTTCCTGATTCTTCCCACCCAAATAAATTCTGTAGTTATTTTTTTCTCCGTATTTTTGTTTTTTTTTTTCCCTAAAGAAAAAAGTTCTCAATTTAATGTCTTTAAAATTAAAAATTAAGTTTACAGAGCAAAAATAAGACAAGAAATAGGAAAAATTATTCAGGAGAGCACTAAGACCATTTATTCCCCACTATGTGAAAAAAAAATTGTAAATTATTATTTTGTGAATATTTTTTCTCCCCTAAATTTGCTGTTTCCGTTAGTTTTTACTGTCGTCATGTCCAATATGGGACAGATATGACAGATAAAGTACAATGTTCAATGCTTGTGTTTTGTAAAATAAATATTAACCATGATTTTATATACTAGACTGTAAGAGTGAATCATACTTTACTGTGAATTACAGCTAAGAAGGAAAAGACAATTTTCATCATTATACATTATTATAATACAAATGCTATTTGCATTATAGGGGCACCCATATATTGTTTTCCTTCTATAATACTAGAAGTATGAAATGCTTCAAAAAATCTCACCAAATTGGATGCAGTCATGAGGAAAATGTTTATTGCTGCTTTGGTAACCAATATACTGTAGGTATAGCAATGAATTATTGCTCCAAGTAAACATGTTAGTTCCTCACATGGGTTTCCCCACAGTATATGCAATAGTGTTGTTCATCGTTAGGAATTTCCGTTGCACTGTTTTTGGAATGATAATTGGGCAATTGTGGGTCTATGACGAGGGTGACAGACTGTAAACAACCAGGAACTCTTAAATCTCACTGAGAAAGTTTGGAGCCAAGCTGCAGGTCAGGCCTGTCCCATCGGGCTCCACGCTGAGCTTCTTGACCACTCCATCTTCAATCAGCATGGCATACCTGCACATTCACAACCAGGATCAGCAGATGCAATTGAGAAGTGAAAGTGTCAGTTCCACATGAAAATTAACATTCACATTCTATGGAGAATTATCCCATATTTTTAACATAAGAGTGATTGTGGCCATTTGTAAGGCTTCCTGTTTCGTCCAATTCCAGTTATTCTAGCTGTATAAAAACATTATGCTGTTATGCTGCTTGAGAGTACAAACTGGTATTTCTTCCATAATATTAATGTACTGTTGTACTTCAAAACACATTGGTTTATAGTGCAAATAGTTTTACTGTTTATTGGATTGTTTACATTTTTTTTTTTTGAGCAGCTAATGAATCAGAAGACTTGCACATTCACAGAAAATCATGCATTTCCATGTTGCAAGATAAAGTGGATATCATAATCATGACTGAGGGACATGTTATGTTCAGGAAGACGGTCATCTCACCTTTGAGACCTCAGATTTCCAAGCACCTGGAACAAGTGATCATTGTTCAGGAAGAGATCCACAGCCTGTATAGAGAAAAAGAGGTTTATAATATCCATCTATCTCAGACAGGGACTGCATGTGAACTATAATATTTAATCCAGTGATATTTCCTGATTTCAATGGATGAAGGTGCTTCAAAAGCTAGTGTCACCTTTGTGAACGCTCCTGTGGGATCAGCCAGCATCCGCACCTATGATAAAATCAACCGTTTAATCACTAATTGGATAATTCCAGTCTGTCTTTCTAAACCCTTAAATAGACAAATTAGACTGTGTTTTAGTAAAAACCAGGTTAATTACTAGCAGAGAGTTTTCCCACCTTGCCGTCTGCTCCGTTCTCCTTTCCCCAGGCAGACATGACAAACACATCATTAACAGACACACATGCGACCTCATCCACACCTTTGGCCCTTAAATCCCCAGCCATCTGTATGAACCCTGGGAGATGAGTCTGAGACAACACAAGTGAATAAAGACAAACAAGACACTTAAATAAAACCCTAAATGTGCACATTTATTCAAAACTTACTTATGTGATTACACAAATTAGATTTATTACACTTCTTTCACAAACTTACTTTATAGGGGTCTTTTTCAGGGACCACCTGAGTGTCTCAGTTCAAGCTTGGCCATTACTAACATGCATATAGCTATACAGTATTTGTACAGCTTGTGATGATGCATTGCAAAGCCATTAAAATTATTATTGATGTATTGATGAACTTTAAGCTTTGGTTGCAGTTAACAATGTATTTTTGTTTAATGTTATTTTTTCCCACAAAAATTAGCTTAAAATTGAAAATTGATTAACCCTATGTTGTATAAGTTTGTTACAGCTTAATGCCAGAAGATCCCATGTTGGTACCTTTGAGCATCCAGGTGTGAACGCTCCTGGCACACCAAAAAGCACTCCTTTTTTGCCCTTAAAGAGTTTGGCCATTGAGATGCTATTCCCCGGGTCTCCCTCCTGGACCATTACATCGGGAAGATGTTGACCAACCTGAAGAAAATAAAGCAGCAGCAACATGAATAATGCAGAAGAAAACATAAAACTGATCAAACAGTTTCATGTCTTAATCCATTATTTATTAGTGAGTCAATTCATTTCCACAGCAACACAAACATAAGAGCTCTGATGACAACTGTTCCAGTAAACTATCCAGTTTCACAGATCATGCGCTGTCACCCCAGAGACAGAAAGAAGGCAAAAAAAAAAAAAGTTTGGACACACTTGACTTGACAATGATTCTTGTGACCTTTAAAACCTTATGCTTGGAAACTGTCATGACTCACTCTCAACAAGGACCTGGTATCAATCAATCTTTTATTACAGACTCAAGGTCCAAATGTAAAAATAAAAGACAATAGGACAACATATTCAACCCACAGGATCTACCACACACAATAAAGAGATACAAAATACAACAATACCAATGTATTTATATATATATAACAACAAATGTTGTTTATTGACCTTAGAAAGTGTCAAACTAAATGTTAATGGATTAAATATATTTGTGCAATTCTCCAGACATAAGCATTAAAAAATGATTGTCATTTCAACAATAAAAAACAGACAAATAAAGATAAACCTGTAGAAATACCTGATAAACTGAAAGATCTAACACAGCATTTCTGTTAAATACTGTTAAATGTACAGTCCTTGGAAGTAAAAAAAGAGTAAGGAAGTAATCTAATAATTTACAGAGAGGGTTTATGTTACATCTACTTATGATGAGCTTTTATTCATCATCACGTGGATTTCTCTACCACTTGTGTTTTTATGGTGGTTGCCAGTATATTATAAAGGAAGATAACATATGTTAGTACTTTGGTAAATTAATATTAAAAGATTTAATTAAATATACCTTTTTACTGTACAAGTAATTTGAATCCATAAATATTCAAATGTTGCTACCATTTCTTTTAGTTCTGGCAATCACAGTCTTATTTTTAACAGGGTAGATAGAATTTATCAAACTATTTTTTATTTTTAGAAACCTAGAAAGAAACTAGGTTAGATAGCTTGGGACTAAATGATGATTTACAGTAACCTCATAAACTCAGTTAATAATAATAATAAATAATAAATCTATTTACCATAAACCAAAAAAAAAATTGAAAATTTTAACAATAATTCAAATAATTGACACACTCCAGAATTAGTTTAAAACTGAGTTTAAATAATATTCATAATAATAATAATTAATCACTCGTTTTTCTTTTAAATTATGTACAGGGATACTTTAATGAGCATGTAGCCTATGTAAAATATTACATTTACATTACCTTTACATTTAGTCATTTAGCAAACGCTTTTATCCAAAGTGAGGACAATGGAAGCAATCAATCAAAAACAACAAAAGAGCAATGATATATAAGTGCTATAACAAGTCTCAGTTAGCCTAAACGCAGTATACGTAGCAAGGGCTATTACATAATATAATAAATAAAAAGAAAACAGACAGAATAGAAAAAGAATAGAGCAAGCTAGTGTTAGAGGTTTTTTAAATAGAATTAGAATAGTGAGTGCAAAAGTTAGAGGGTCAAATAAAGATGGAAGAGATGTGTTTTAAGCCGATTCTTGAAGATGGCTAAGGACTCAGCTGCTCAGATTGAGTTGGTCAGGTCATTCCACCAGGAGGGAACATTTAATTTAAAAGTCCGTAAAAGTGACTTTGTGCTTCTTTGGGATGGCACAATCAAGCGACGTTCACTTGCAGAATGCAAGCTTCTAGAGGACACATAAGTCTGAAGTAATGAATTTAGGTAAAGGGGTGCAGAGCCAGTGGTGGTTTTGTAGGCAAACATCAATGCCTTGAATTTTATGCGAGCAGCTATTGGTAGCCAGTGCAAATTGATAAACAGAGGTGTGACGTGTATTCTTTTTAGGCTCATTAAAAATTAATCTTGCTGCCGCTTTCTGGATTAATTGTAAAGGTTTGATAGAACTGGCTGGAAGACCTGCCAAGAGAGCATTGCAGTAGTCCAGCCTGGACAAGAACCAGAGCTTGAACAAGGAGATGTGAAGCATGTTCCGAAAGAAAGGGCCTGATCTTCTTGATGTTGAATAAAGCAAATCTGTAGGACCGGGCGCTTTTAGCAATGCGGTCTGAGAAAGTCAGTTGATCATCAATCATAACTCCACATATTATTGATTTAATTTCTCCCTTCTCGTCATTTTTGGTCAAAACTACCTAATTCCTAAAGTATTATTTATGTTTTGTCATATTATTTAGTGATGTGTTCACATTTGTGTCTGCTGATGTATGAAAATCTTTGTTATATTGTTTCGTTGATAATGTTGTTGTTGTTGGATAAACTTAAGTGCAACAAAATAACTGCATTTCTTCTCGCTGCGCATATTAGTTCAATACTGAATAAATAATCGATAATATTTTACTAGAAGTAACGGTGCTGTCATACGAACAACTCATCTCCACAGAAAGCGCGCGGCGCGGCGCGACAAACGCGAACGCTCCCGTTCTCATCAAAGTCAATAGTTTCCAGAAATAGTAGTTCTGCCGCTTCATGCGCGTTGTGCGTCAGGCCTAAAAGGAAATAGTTTACTCCTTTCACTGATGTCTGACTTTAACTGATCGCATTTGAATATCAAAATCTCAGTCTGCTCACGTAACATCACGGACACCACAGAAAACAACCCGAGCTTGTGAAATTGCTTATGAAATGCGCGTGCGCGTAATAACAACTCTCATGGCCGCCACAGTATCCCAGAAGCATCTAATGCGTATAATGCGGCGAAAATAGTGCCATGGTCATGCGCAACGCTAACGCCAGTCCTGTCTGTGGATGTCCTTCTACAGTTCTTACCTGGATCGGCATGCTAGCGACGCGTCTGGAGTGCAGCAGTCTATTCAATGAGCGGCACGGACGGCTTTCTGTAGAAGTGGAGTGGAAATCATGGGTTTTTATAGGAGCAGCAACGCCTGCGGGAACACAGCACTCCTCCAGCCGGCACGCCTCCCGCCCCGATACTGAACGATTTTCATCAAAGCACCTGCGTACCTGCGACTACTTAACTTTATTACACTATTAAAGATAATATACTGGTATTAGGACAGTGATTAACTGTTAATGCTGTCTGAAAAAAAAACACACCTTCACATCACTTTTTTTTTAGTCTGTGTGCAAAGCCTAATATAAATTGCACACATTTCAAATATGCTGAGATTCTATTTGATCTCTACGTCAAATCAAACTACAATGTGCTTTTCACAAAGAGAGTCAATGCTGATATTTATACAGATGTGAATATATGAATATATTACTTTATGTTATTTATTTATTATATATATATATATATATATATATATATATATATATATATATATATATATATATATATATATATATATATATACACACACACACACACACTACCGGTCAAATGTTTGAATGTTTCTTACAGGAGTTTATTATGCTCATCAAGGATGCATTTATATGATTAAAAATACAGGAAAAATATTGTGAAATATTATTATGATGTAAAATAAAGTTTTTCTATGTTAATATACATCAAAATCTAATTTATTGCTGTGATGCAAAGCTGATTTTATAGCCTCATTAATCCAGTGTCACATCCTTCAAAAATCATTCTAATATGCTGATTTATTTTCAGTGCTGGAAACTGTTGTGTTGCTTAATAATTTTTTGGAACCTGTGATACTTTTTTTTCGGGATTCTTTGATAAATTAAAACTTAAAAAGAAAAGCATTTATTTAAAATAGAAATCTTTTTTAACAATATACACTACCATTCAAAAGTTTGGGGGTCAGTAAATTTTTATTCTTTCTTTTTTTGAAAATAATTAAAACTTTCATTCAGCAAGGATGTGTTAAATTGATAAGAAGTGATAGAAAAGATTTATATTGTTAGAAAAGATTTCTATTTTGAATAAATGCTGTTCTTTTTAACTTTTTATTCATCAAAGAATCCTGAAAAAAGTATCGCAGTTTCCAAAAAAATATCTGGCAGTACAACTGTTGCCAACATTGATAATTCTAATAATAAATCAGCATATTGGAATGATTTCTGAAGGATCATGTGACACTTTATACTGGAGTAATGGCTGATTTAAATTCAACTTTGCATCACAGAAATAAATGATATTTTAAAGGATATTAAAATAGAAAACATTATTTCATATTGTAATAACATTTTGGCAGATTACTGTTTTTTTCTGTATTTTTGATCAAATAAATGCAGCCTTGATGAGCAGAAGAGACTTTTTTAATAAACATTACAAGTCTTACCGACCCCAAACTTTCCAACGGTAGTATATATATATATATATATATATATATATATATATATATATATATAAACATGGTAACAGAGTTGATCAACCACTGCTGACAAACATAACAGCATAAAGCTTAAAACAATGTGATAAAAGAGAAAAAACCTTAGTTTCTGGAAGGAGGAAGATTTAATTGTTGCAACAACTGGGTTTTTTTTATTTGTGTTTTGAGTTTTGCAATAATAAAAGGGAAAATATGATGACAGGGTTGAGGCATGACTTTTTTCTTCTTTTTTTTTTTAAATAATACATGATCTTACCTACAAATTGAATATTGAAAAATATTGATAGAAGTTTTCATGAAATATGTCGGCAGGGCTGGAGTAAGTAGGATGAATGGGGAACCAATTCTATCTGCCCACAGGTCAAGAGAGCAAATCATAATTATTAAATGTAATTTTTAATAAGAGGGCTTAGACCTATATACAGTCAGAGAGCCCAGAATTTGAAATTGTTAGCAGTGGACACCAGTAATATTTACAGATGAAATAAGGTATGTACTACCTCTTTCACACCTTTAACACAATATGAATTCCAATTAATCATGCTGGAAATAATACAGGTTTATTCCTAAAATTATTTTGATGTCGTACAGAACGCTTAGTTAGGGAAATATGCTGAATATGGGGCAACTTTTAATACAAAATAATTACTGTAGCCAAATAATGGTATAATGACTTGTAGAATTATGGGAATAATGGCTTGGCACAGTTTCAGAATATATAATTTGTCATAGGAATACAGTTATGTCTCCCCACACGATAAAAAGTGCTGTACCAAATTTCCCATCCTGAAAGTCTTTTTGAAATGACCTTTTCAGCTGAAACCATCTGTCTTTAATTTCAAATATCCGAGGAACACCAGAAAAAAAAATCATCACCCTTACATTGTGACACAATATTTTTAAAAGCATTAAAAAGAGATTACTTCTTGACCCAGAATCAATTTTATCTACAGCTTCATATGCAGTAAAGGATAAATATTTTAGTGTTAAATGCTGTTTAATATATATATATAAACGTAATAAAATAAAAGGCTCCCAGCATCCCAACAAAAAATAGCCCTAAAACTTTAGAGACTGCGAGTGTGACTCTTTAGCCCTCACGATGGCGCTGTATCCCCGCTGGTCGCGTCCACGCGTGTGCTGTCATACAGCACATAACCACAAAAAACCAGACACGATCATGACAAAACGACATAGAAATCCAATGACGCGTTAATTTATTACAAAACACATTGACACTGACAATATTTTAAAATACCTCTATTTTTCCTGTGGTGTTTTAGTGTTTGCTTTCTCTTCACAGTGATTCAATATGAACAAAGTGTTGAAACAGTTATACTGCGGAACCACTGAGCTTTACAAAAAGGAAACAAAAAAAGCACAGACGTTTACAATCAGTTGACTTCAACTCACACAGATACCAGAACAATAATATTAATAAACATCCGCAAATTGAGTAAAAAATAGATTTTAATCTTTTAAATACATTTTGGAATACAAATATTGATTTGTTCTTTACTGTAGTTCTTATTATTACTATTGACTGTTATCACTAGTGTTACTGTTGAGGTTTGATTTACAGTATATCAATATACAGAAAAATGTTAAAACAAACATTTTGGTAAATTCTGGTATTGCTCATTTACAGAAATATACACAGACACACAAAAACACCTAGCTATGAATTTAATTTATCTCTCAGTCATATGTTATGTTCTAAGTCTGACAGACAAAATGGTTTTATATAAAGCTTACCATTATGAAAACACTACTGTAATATCATCTTTATATTAGAGTTATTATTGAGACAAACATTGACATATTTTACAGCTGTCTTTGAATGGACCCATTCATTCATGGTTATGTACAGTCCATGACATCCCTATAACCACTTAGGAGAGACGTTAACTTCCTGTGCACAAAAGAAAAAGCAGACTGAAATGTTAAAAAAGAAAAAAAAACCTTCCTTCAGTTTTGATAAATGCATATAGACTGAATAAAAAAAATTAAACTGAGTTTATCGAAATATCCCAAAATTCCCTTAACAGCCAAACTGGCGGTATTAAAAAAAAAAAAAAAAAAAAAAAAAAAAAAAAAAAGGTTTTGCAGTGATAAACACTTATTAGTGCTTGAAACCTGCAATACTATATATCAAACAAAAATGAACACATAGAATATAACATCCACTGGCTTTCATATGTCTTAAAGTTAGTACTTTAATTGCAAAAAGATAAATCTAAAACAAAAAAACAATTCAATACAAAACAGACATTTCATAACATTCTCCCAAATGAATTGCTTTATTTCAATACCAAACCTGAGGCCAAGCTTCATAGTCTATATGGAAAACCAAAACCTAAAGCCATGCCATAAGCACAAAATGAGCAACAGAAACTCATGATCACCCAAAAGGCCTGAATCCCAACACGTCCTTTCAGTATTTTGGACTAGAAATCTGCAGACCCAGATTAACCCTACTGTTGAGCTGAAACTATCATAAACATCATCCTTGGAAGCTTCTTTACCTATGCGTCTATGGCATGTATCTGCAGCGAACCACTTTCAAAGCGCTCATACAATCACTGCTGCGAACAGCATACAGTGAAAAAAAAAAAAAAAAAAAAATCACCATGAAGATCTGGTGTCACCTCCGAGGTCTGACTCTGCACGACAGTGGTTTTCATTTTTACTACTTAAATTGGTAAAGAGGCCAAAACGGCAACTGGCTTTTCTTCCTCCGGTTTTCACATGTGTACAATAAATAAAAGGTAGAGGAGTTGTAGCACTCTGAACGGAGTATGATTGCATATAATACCAGACGAGTGTCTGCAAACAAACAACTATGAGGAGACAACGCAAACACATCCTAAAACAGCCGAACGAAGAGTCTCGAAGATGAGCCCGTCTCGTGAGGCTTTCCAATTTGCATTTAATGTTGCTCTGCACCACAGAGGCTTTCAGTCTGAATATCACAGAACAAACCTCGGATGGAGGCTGTCTGGCTGCGTCCGTGTACAGATTACAGTACAGATTAAGATCTTTCCTCTGAATGACTGAAAAAAAGTCTTTCCAAACGAATTACTCCGAATCGTTCACAGGCAGGCCAGTGACAGCTGAAGAATTGAGGACGATATCGGACCGTCCCGCGCCTTCAGAAAAAATGATTACAGCAAAAATCAACGACAGTAGTGGCCTACAGGAGGAAAAAACTCCCAGTTTACCCTGATTTAGACGCACCGTTGGTTCAGTTCAGCATTTAGTACCCATAATCTCCCATTTACATAATCCATATCCTAAAACTTTGACATTATTCTTTTTAAACAATTGGCTATTCTAGCTATTATACAAAGGACGGCCTGGTTTATGAAACTTTTCTACAATCAAAAAAAACACAAAAAAAAAACACTGACTTTGCTTGCTATGCGACTACACTACTAAATTTAGTTTTGAAGCAAGACGTGGCATGGCAGAGATCAAATGAGTTATGAAATCTTTCATATTGCTTTCCATAATATGATTTTGCAGTATATTTGCAGTACCAGTGTGTACCAGAAAACTGAAGTTTGTTTGTCTATGTGTTGCATATTCCACAAAAAGCTAGCAGGACAAAGTTAGCACTTGTAGTATGGCGAGTGCATTATAAAAGACATTATTAACTTTACACAAGTGCCTTTTATGCACCGTTTTAAGGAGAAAAAGAAAGCTTACTTGATTATAACTGTAGTGATAGTGACTTGTGTTTGTTTCGATGGCCTACCATTGATAAAGAAGGAGATAACGCTGAATCGTGTGATTCAGGGAAGAGTTCATATTGCTGCAGTCTCAGTAGACGCCCTTGGCACGTAAATTTCTCTGAGTTTACAGTAACGGTTAGTTCCTAGAAACACTTATCAGGATGGCCGTGAAGTGACAATGAATTACACGTTGTCTGTGGTTTCTCTAACACTGATATAAATTTTAAGTGTGTCTGAACTGACCCAAGCCTGTGTTGACGTGGTACCCATTAAAATCAAATGAAGGAGGAGGATTGGATGTGAAAGACCAGTACCGGCAGACAGCTACACAAAACGTCTTCTTCATATTCAACCCCAAAAAGTGTTTTCTTTTGGCTCTTGTAGCCCTTGCGCATACAAAAAGACCCCAGGCAAAAATTTTGCCCGTTTTTTTCATCCTTCATCCATCCGTCGTCTCTTCTCTAGGGTGAGTCCATCATGGCCTCCAGCATCTCCAGGAAGAGTTTGTGCATAGGCACGCCACCACGGGTCTTGATGCTGTAGAAGGTGGTGAGGGCCCTGCCTGCAGTCTGCCTGAGGAGGGGCAGGGTGAGGAGGAGTCGTCCCGCACGCTGGGGGTCGTCAGGGCGTCGCTGGGCCTCCAGCTCCAGCAGAGCCTGATGCAGAAGATCCCGTAACTTCTGCACAGCCTCCATGTCCTCAATGTACACCGAATCTAAAAGAGAGGAAGACGACGACAAGTGATTAGACCTTCATTTCAAAATAAAACCAATGTGTTAATCTTGCAAAGTTAATTTATGTGAAAATCACAAAAACAATTTGCAAATTAGCTAATTGTTCAGTCATATGACTTTTTGATGAATTTATCCAGTAAATGTTTTTATGCACAAACATTCTAACTAAAATAAAACATTTATCCTCCTCAAGTGAGCGCATACATTTTTTATGTGCATGTAGGATATTTTTTGTATCTTTGTGTTTCCACTCAGCATTTTATGCATTATACCAAAATCTGCATTAAAGTATCTAGATCACATTTGGTGACATTAACTGGCAGAGAGCGAAGACATTTGAACAACAGAGGACTTAAACATCACAGATTTACCTCATGGCTGAATTCAAAGAACACAGCTGCAGGTTTGCAGTGTAACGGTTTTCTTTCGTAATGCATTTTAAAATGCTACTGATTCCTGTGATGAAAAGCTGAATTTTCAGCAGCCATTACTGCGATATTCAGTTTCACATGATCCTTCAGAAATCATTCTAACATGCTGATTTAGTGCTCAAGAAATATTTATAATTATCAATGTTGAAAACAGTACTGGAACTTCTGTTCAATTTACTGCATCCTTTCTTAATAAAAATATTATGTTTTTACTATGTTATATACTAATGCTAGTGATTTGTTATTTATTAAAAAGGATTCCTAGAGCGTGACATCCTGTTTGTTGTGAAGGCTAAAGAAATTCAGCATGCTCCAATGTGGCCACAGCTTTATGAGGATTAATGCAATAAAATACAAATGCAATTATGTAACAACAATTAAAGAAATCCAAAACATATAAAATTAATCTCTCTTGCTAATTAACACTTGTGTCAAAGGTCACTGCCCCATGAATAGTTTTGTTGGTGGGGGTTAATGTTTATCATGTACACACATATGTGAGGTGTAAGTAAGAGGTCTCGGGTATGTTCAATATTCAAAGCATGCAACTTCCAGTATTTGCATAACAAATACAGATTCTGTGGGTGAAGCAGACACAGGGGTTGAATTTATTATTTACAGTAATCAAACGTTTCATGGGTTCTTCCGGGTGGGGGATGAATTTATACAAGCAGACGGTGACAAGAGAGTTACGTTTACAACACAAAACAGAATACGTTCTGGTCTTAATTACTGGGTGACTGAGTCGGCTCATGCAGGTTTTGATCAGAAGGTAACCGGTTGGTAAGAGAACAAAAATAGACTGTGGAAGTAATGAGTCATTAATAGGAAAATCTTGACAGGAAGTGCACCTGAGTTGGTGAGTGCGATGGCCTTTAGCATGACAAACTCCTCGCGGTCCAGCTGCAGAACCCTGAAACGGCGAGCGAGCTGGCTGATGGCGGCGTTGAGTTCAGTCAGACCGGCCACACGAGACATCTCCTCATCCAGCACAAAGTCCTCAGCAAACACCACCTCGTCCTCACAGCCGAGAGAACGGTACGCCACCCCCAACACCAACACCTCCAGCCACACCGACTGCAGCACGGACATCTGGTCAGCCAGGGACAGCGAGAGAAAGCCTGGATGAGGGAGAAAAAAAAAAAAAAAAAAGAGAGGTCAACGCTACATGTCCACTAGTGAAGAAGAATAAAAGCTCAAAATGCACAAACACAGATGCCTCGTCTTAAAGGAATGCAAAATGTTGGTCAAAAAAATCAGATGGGGGTCAAAATATTAAAATATTAGCGTAAATGCAGCATAAAATACCTGCCGCAGTCTATCATGTCAGTAATATTAATAAAACATTTTTAAATCACTTAACAGTTTACTGTATTTGCTTGATTTTTACAGACTACATGATATTAATACTGTTTTAATTAATACTGTATTTTTATATTTATATATTTTTTGCCTTGGTACTGAAATTGGTGTTGAGATTCTGAGAAACTGCCTTTGAAATATGAATTTAATTCAATATAGTAATACATAGTAACAATGTGAAACTCCAGCACTGTTGCTTATGACAGATGTCACCACCTTCACCTCATAGAGATTGACTAGTTTTAAGTTGCATTAAGTTGAACATTTCTCAACTTTTTGACTCTTTCAGGCATTTAATCCCACAGTCCTCACCTCCTACAGAGACTGAAAAGGCCCGCTCTTCAGATCTTGTGTTATGTGGAGTGCAGAGAGCAGGATAAGAGTTGTTGTTGAATATCGTGACAGGGTGGACACTCACAACAGTGCTCTAAATTTAGAGGTCTTGAAAATAGCCAGAGACTGAAAAAAGCAGTTGAAATCGCTCCTTCCAAGACTGAACTCGGACAGCAATTAGGAGAAAAGTCTTCCACGTTCTGACTGTAGCTCTGACTCACCTGCTCCAGTTCCCTTCAATTAAAATCTTTCTTCAGGCACCTGTTCTCTACAGACAGGTGTGATTGATCAGCACTTTCAGGCAGTGCAGAATGTAAAAACCATCTAGCTGGCTTTATCACAGCCTACAAGAAATTTGGCTAGTAAGTAACACTTCCCAGTAAAAAGTAGCACTATAAGTACCCAGATCAACAGCTTGCATGAGTAAACATGATGAATAACTTGTACCACAAAGGAAAAGAGGATATTTCAAGAAGAGGATGTCTGCTACTTTTTGCACAAAATTAGTACCATTACGCTATTTATTTATAGTGGAAAAAAGTAGCCCTTCTTTAGATCTGGTCCACAGTGCAAATTATTCTGCCCAATTACCACTGACAGTCTGACAGATGTAAAGCCAAAAAAAATCAACTGTTCATTTGGTTTTTACCTGCCATTTACAGGTGGCATGGAATATATTTAAGTGCCCTTATTATACCATTTTTAAGGTTGAGACAGACACAACTATGTGGTAGTTTTACTTTAGCTTAACTTAAAGGTAAAGCGCATCACAGTAGCGCCATTTTGGAGAATATCTGCTGAACACAAGCAGCTTACGCTCTTCTGTTTCAGCAGCGCTGCACGGATGCGCTGTTTTCGTTCAAATCAAAGCATAAATATACGCAGAAAACGTATCCTTGTGTCACGGCTGACACAGAAGAACGTAAGCTGGTTGTGTTCAGGAGATATTCCCCAAAATGGCGCTACGGTGATGCGGAGAGACACAGAGGAGACAAATTGTTGAATAAAGTCGTTATTTTTTATTTTTTTATTTTTTCTTTGAGTACAAAAAGTATTCTCGTCACTTCATAAATATTACGGTTGAACCACTGATGGCAGATTGTCTATTCTGATGATGCTTTTCATACTTTTCTAGACCTTGACAGTGTAATTTACTTGGCACTTAATGGGAAAGTCACAGGCCTCCCGGTTTTCATCTAAAATATCGTTAATTGTGTTCTGAAGATGAACGAAGCTTTTATGGGTTTGGAACGACATAGGGGTAAAGTGATTAATGACAAAATGTTCATTTTGGGGTGGAGTATCCCTTTAAGTAACAGGAGAGTGAGTAATTGGTAGCTCAACACCAGAATAGCTTCCTTGACATGGTCTCTTTGCCAAACATCTTGCTGTTCCTCTTCTTGCTCTCACTTACCAGGAATGTGCTTGGCCCAGCCGATGATGACAACTAGTTCCCGGTCGGCCAGGTCGCAGAGAGTGGTGAGTGTGCGCTGGGCTGTGTCAGGCTGCAGGGGGTCTGGCATAGCAAACAGCTTTTCTGGCTCCGCCACCAGCAGATGAGAGACAATGATGCTGGATGAGCCTGAGAGAAACAAACTAAGCATTACTCAGGTTTATAATCAAGCCAAGTTTATGCAGCAGTAATTGCAGGCCATTAAATTAATTTGTTTTAAAAAAATTTATTAAATTATACACATTTTTAATGATAATTTTTTTTATTATTACTATTACCCTTCTCTCCCTCTTTTCTTAAAGGTATTGGTGCACTCTGGTATGTAGCATTCTCCACCTCCGGGCGTCTCTTGTACTTCTGTCGTCCGCCTCTAACTCGGTCCAAGCGGACACCTACACCAAACACAGAAAGAGGATTAGGATTTTGGCACTGCCTGTGGAACACACTGTACACTGAGGTACTTATGTATCGTAAGAGAGAGGACTGGTTGTGCTGGCCAGGTGCCACCTTACCTTCTTTGAGCATGCCTACTTTGAGGCACTTGGTGAAACGACACGCCTGACAGGCCTTCCTGCGGCGCTTGGTGATCTCACATTCATTAGAGGCGGGACAACTGTACTCAATATTACCTGTTGGATGGAGGCGAAGATGTTATACAAAAATTCAGAGCAGTGTTTCCTACAGAAGTATGTTTTTGCAGTGAAGAGCTGAATCAGTTCAGTGAAGGATTCTTAAGAATAACTCAAGCCAATATCTTGTGAGTTTTTTTAAGTGATTCATTAAAAGGAACAAACTCAGAGGAGAAGTTTGTTTTCAAATACGAATACAGTTACCATGCTATGTTTATTTGTGTGCATCTAACGAAATCAATGCAATAGAAAAACATGCATTCTTGGTATAATTTCAAAGTACACAATTTTTAAATCTCATCACATTAAATTCTGAATAAATATGACTTGTCTTGCCAAGAGGCTGACGCAGCGGTGGCTCTCAGGAGGGCAGGAAATACTGATTCACACAACTTGGCTTACTTACAATTTATCTGTAATGAGAAGTGAATCTGTTATGCAACATGACATGCTCACCCTGTATAGTTCTTTTGAAGAAAGCCTTACAGGCTTCACAGGAAGCCACTCCGTAGTGGTAGCCAGATGCCACATCTCCACACACCAGGCACAGCCTTTTGGGAAGCGTGCTTAGTGTATACTTGCAGCGGCCTCCTACGCTACCGGTAGAGCCCTCCTCGGCTCCATCCGCACCCTCCTCTTTAAAATGGCAACGTAATGCAGGCGTGTAAGGGGGCGGGGAGTAGCGGCCAGCGCTTTCTCCTCTGGATCCCCCTCCTCCACTCTGAGAGGAGTCTGAGGACGCTCCTCCTGGGCTGGTCCTCCCACCACCACCACCTCCTCCCTCGGGACTGCTGGGTTCAGCCTTTATGTACAAGTCGGAGCGTCGCTCTCTGGAAGACATGATACCTATAGAAAAAAAAAAAAGTGAGACAATGAGGAAAAAAGAGGGACCTTTTCAGTTTAAATTTCATCATAATCATCATCATCTTGAAGGTCAAGACTGGATGTTTCAATGTCTGATTTGGGTCACTTTCAAAATCTTGTTTTAATCGATCATACATATGATTTTCAGATATTTGACATACATCAAAATGAATGCATGGGAATAACTACGTGTTAATCCTGACAGTTAATCATCAGATTGAAGATATGCATCTAATGTCACAGAACAACCAGGGTCAGAAATTAACAATGGAAATCAGTTGAGGTTTAAATATCACCTCTTAATGGAAAAGATCATTTGTGAGGGCTACTACTAAAAACTAACTAAATCCAAGACTGTCTTGTTGTCAGCCTAGTGCGTCTTGGCAGGTCATAATGCAAACACAATCGGTTTGTCTTATGAGAATGTAAACAGGCAATAAAAAAAAAAAAAACTTTCCCAATGTATATCTAAATATTGAATATGTGCATTAGGCCTTACAATGTAAACGCAGCATAAGCCTCCTTGACAATAATTTTTAGGACGCAAAAAATGACACAAATGATTTTTTTCTGTAATGATGAAACTACTGTTTATTTTTCAGTAATTCTTGCTCGTCCTTCCATTCAGTTCACAAGCAGGTGCATGCTGAGCAAGCAGACAGCATTCAACGAACAAGCACCTATATGTCCTCACTCTCTCAAGCGTTTTTTTTCAGTCTGTGAACTGTTTCCATTGTTTTCTCCATGGAAATCACTGAACAAACCAATTCACTACAATTAATCAAACATCCCAGCAGTGCCCAAGAGAGAGGACACTGTAAGAAAGTCCCCGAAATGCTCACAAACCAGCAGCTCCAAGCAGGCAATACATTCAGATGTTTTTAATCTTTAAAATATCTTGCATTTTCATTCTGTTGGTAGTATCGGAACATTTTAACCAGTATGAATACATGGGTTCAGTATTAATAAATTACCTTAAAGTATTGCTACACAGAGCCATTTAAAGAAAATATCTACATGCATCACATACAGCAATTCAAATAGATGATGTATTACAAGGGTTCTCCTAGAGAGCAGGACACACATATGGACGAGACAGAATTCTGCACAAATCTGTCCATAATCCCAATGGCATGGCCTCCTCCCACACAAGATTAGGGTCATTAATCCAGGAGAGAGAACCAATCCTCTAATTATACCTCCACAAATGATGCCCTACAGACTCTGAAACGGTACCCACAGTTCATAAACCCCCCTCAGGGACAAACTGACCCAATCATGCCATTTCTTAAATTTGCTGATCTTGCCAATTTAAGCATTTCATTAGAAAGAGAAATGTTCTATCGCATTAACACATAAAAAGTTACCCAAGAAGCAGAACAACTGCCAAGTAGTGAACACAACCAGCAATGACATCTGCCCCTCATGATTATTGGAGCAATACAGAGTTTGTGGACTTCCTGATTCAGATACTAGTCATACATTGTATGAACTATACATAGTTTAATGCACATATACTGACTCATATCATGACTATTCATTGTCTGCCACTCAGATTATGGTCAAAAACCTAATTTCTGCCTTCATTTGTCCTCGGCGGACATCACACACACACACTATTCCCCTTTCACCTGATTGTGTGTACTATGTTGCAACTTTGGCGAGTGTGCAGAATGTAACTGTGCCCCAATGCCTCCGAGTCCACTGTACTTTCTGCCAAACACGTTCATTCTGCCACAGTTGCATAACACCCGAACTTTGAATTTAACCTACACCACCGGAAAAGACCGCTTGTATGATAAACATGGAACATGTGAGAGAACTGCTTCTCAGTTTAAGAAAACCCACAGTAACAATTGTGGAGTTTACAAGTCACTTGTTCTCCAATGAACCTAATAATGACCACGTGGCTTCAGTGAGGACACGCGCCGCTGCGACTGTTCACAAATGATTCAATCGCTAATTTTGAGGACAAGCTGAGATCTCTAAATCCCTCATCAAACTGAAGGAACCGGATGATGGAGAACGTTCCTGTTCAAACACATGTAAATGACAGACTACAAAGGAAAAGGTGCAAACTGATCATGTGGTGCCAAAGACCGTCATTACACACGTGCGTCTCTGCCGCAGGGGTTCACGCGAACCCAACCGATGTGCGACATCCGATTCGGTTCATTACATGAAAACGAAGGAGTTTAAACGGGGAGCTTGTTTGAAATTTGATGTGGTTATGGGAAGTCCAGCACTTTTACCTGAGTCGGTTCTTTCGAACAGTTCGTTCCAAAGAACCGGTTTAAAACGATTTAGCGGCTGCTTAGCGTCATCGCGTTATTACGTAATCACGTGGCCCTGTCATCTCGACGCGGCATATTTTATGCTCTAAAACGCTCCATTTGCACATACTGTTGTTTATTAAGTTTAATTAATAAGAGAGTTATTATAATTCACATGCCTCAGTTCAGTTTGTTGCAGCCATGATTCAACCCATAAAAACAAAGTCGAAATATAACGTTAATTTACACTAAACTAACACCCATTTACATTTCTTCACGGAGTTTTTCCACGTGGTATTAAAATGCCATTTTTTATAAAACCAAATAGCTTGTCTGCGTGTTGATATAACTGTTATACAGTCAAATCGTAAATATATTTTTGTAATCATAAATTAATAGTAAATATAGTTTGTTCAGCTATAAAAGCAACTTATTTTTCGATCCAACTTTCAAATCTTCTCCACTTCAGATTCTCTTATATCATCAAATCACTCGGTTCTCTGTTCATTACGAATCGATCACGACGGTTCTCGGTTCAAAGAGTCGGAGTTGTTCACTCGAGAACCGCTCGGACAGTAAGTCCGGTTCACTAAAAAGATGACTCAAAAATAACAATTTGTTCACGAGTCGTAGATAGCTAGTGTGAATATGAAAACAGCAATATTCAGCGTGCTATTTAATAATTTTATCAACCAATTCAAACATTTCCTACAGTATATCTCCTGTAGTAAATACATACATCCGGATTGATGTTTCCCTTTCTATGCTGTTTAAAAAGTTTTAAAAGTATTTTTTGTGTGTGTGTTGAACTTTATGTTGCTCCACACTGATAAGAACAAGCCAAACTAGCTTAGCTTTCGCTAACTTACCTTTACTCATTCAAGATAAGTTAGTTCCTCCAAACGTCTCTACCGGAGAACATGTATCCAAAAATAGCTATTCATTGACTCACCAGCTTTCAAACACTAAGAAATCTGTCTATGTTCTCATAAACATGCCTGCATAAGCTTAGTTAAGTTAGCTGTGTGCATCTTTGAACTTCACTTTCCCCCGACGAACGTGTCATGAGTCACAGGCTGCCTGCAGGAGGGAGGAGAGCTGCTCGTGAGCACTGCAGCCACGCATTTTTACAAACTACATTCAAATAATCACGCAATAATGATCGACAAATAGGAAAACCTTTAGCATTAGTGACCGATCATTCAATATTATAATAAAAGCAAAGGGAAAAGAATGAGGCACTCAGGCAAGTCGTTTGTTTTTCTTCAGCTCAATGCAGTTATGTTACTAAGTTTGATGTTATCGAATTGTTATAGTAATTCAACGACTCAAAATAACAGGTCTGATTTCAAATAAACAGATCTAGGATTATATACATTGATATATGATCTATGTGTTTTATAATTCTTACTGCTACTTTAGATCCTCAGATTTTGAGAAAATAGAACTTATTTTAAATGTATATTTTAAAGTGTTACATTAGTCCTTTAAAGAAGGCATATATGATTAAAAAATACATAAATCAGAGTATGAATAAAAATAAGAGAAAAAAATATTTACAACTATTAGCTTACCTTTTGCTCAAAAGCCAAAGGTCTTTAGTCTTGTGAATACTGAAAATCCTCTCTTTGTTTTGGTGTCAGAAGACTACAGGTCAGTTCAAACTGGGCATCAGGAACCCTGGCAAGAAAGAGAAAATCAGTCAGTCATCAAAAAATGTATGAGACTGAATATACATGAAAGATCTATGCATTACAAAATCAGGCCTTACAGATTGGATTGCATCAGCAGAGACACAAAATGCTATCACGTGGCTAAATGATAAATAATACCGAAACCACCATTAGTTTGAACCACATCTTCTCGAAACTAAAACTACATAAAGGGGTCATATGATGCGATTTCAATTTTTCCTTTCTCTTTGGAGTGTTACAAGCTCTTGGTGCATAAAGAAGATCTGTAAAGTTGCGAAGACTAAAGTCTCCAATCCAAAGAGATATTCTTTATAAAAGTCAAGAGTCAACCACGCCCTCATAAAACGGCTCGTTCTACCACGCCCCCACATGTCTACGTCACTATGTGGGAAGATTTGCATAACACCACCCAAATGTTCACGCAAAGAAAGAAGGTGTAACTTTTATTCTCGCTGTAGTATTGTTGTTGCCGCCATGTTGTGGAGACGCTGTGTGTTTCATTGTGAAAGCGAAACTACTTTGTTTGGCCTTCCAAAAGAGGACACAACTAGAAATCAGTGGTTAAGTTGTATTTACAACACTGTTCCAGAACAGTTCAATCCAAATATTCTGACGTGTGCTGCGCATTTTATGGAGGACAAGGACTGTTTACTGAACCAGTTGCCTACAATGCTTCTGTGCACAAAGGCTGTTCTAAAAAGTGGGGCAATTCCAACTTTGCAAGGACAGTCTGGTGCATTTTACTCACAGCCTGTAAGTACGTTTTCATATTTAAAGAATTTGCCACTGATGATTCAAACACGAGTTTTGAGCAGTGTAGAGTAGCGTTTGTTGTTTTTCGTTTCTCTGATCACAAATGCAGACATGGTTTTATGTTATGCAGCGTGATACACAACGCATAAAAACACAGTATAAGTCATTATAATCAGTAATTATGTCCACACTGGATGCAGCAAATGCCTAGTTTATAATGGGTTTTATTGTTTTTGTCTTGTCGCGCCGGGACACACTGCAAAACAGTATATTAAGGGCGTAAGATTTCCATCACACACTTGAGGCCTTCTGCCAATCACAATGCACTGGATAGCTGCCCAATCAGCATTTCAGAAGGCGGGGCATAGAGGAGCAACAATAACGTACATTATGTGGAAAATATTGTGTTTTTTGAACCTTAAACTGCATAAACACATTTCATTACACCAAATACACAACATAATGCTCTTTTTAGCAACGTCATATGACCGCTTTAAACCTCCCATGAAAGCACTGAAGATAACTAACAAAAATGCCAGATTTAATCAGAGACAACATTAGCTGTAAATCTCAGCATCTGGTCTTGCAAGGTGATTTATCTTTCATTTGACTGTTTAAAAATAAAAAAGTCTTTCCTGGTCAATGTCAATAAACCTCTTGTAGGGCTGATTTGTACTCCATAATAATCTGTGTATCTATTACACCGTATCCATGTTTTACACCTCACTACCTACACTATTAGGCACAAAATGCTGACTGAGGAAGAAGCTATTCCTTTGTCTTTGTCTTATGCACCCGTTCTCTGGTCTTGCTCACTGTCATTCACTCAGTCTTCACATGCATTCGGACACTCGGATACTCTCATATGATGTCTGTGCACAACATTCCCCCTCCCCCCTCCGCTCTCTGACACATTCCAAAGGTCAAAGTCACTGGAGGGGTTTGAAGGACAGTCACAGAACTCCAAACGATCTCTGTGTGACAGCAAATACACATGAAGAACAATGTGCTTCACAGCTGAGAGACATAAGAATGAGATGGCAATAGCAGGTTTATTATATACTAAAACTAAAAGGGTCCAAAAAAAATGTTACTTGAAATAAAATAAATGTAAACTAAAATAAGCTTTTTTTGTATTTTATTTCAACTAGTTGCCAAAGCAATACTTCTCATTTCATTTAGTTTAACTTGGTGTATCAAAACAACTAAAACTGAACGAAAAATGTATACATATGAACATATTTAAATAATAATAATAATAATAAAATAAAATAAAAACATACAGCACAATTACTAAAACTTTAAAATTAAAATGGAATGGAAAATATAAAAATGAATTTAAAATATTAATAAAAACTAAGGCAACATTTCTCATTTTGAAACATGTAAATTAACTGAGTTTGTAAAGTTCTTACAGAAAACTTCTCAAAATGTTTTCACAGACTTTTTTTTTATATTTAAAATTATATTAAAGACTGAAGACACAGGTTGACGCACCCCGAATATACTGGCCAATAAATCTGATATTTTAGTTACTTTTACCTCCTTGTAAGTTACCTGCTATGAAGCACATGGTGTGAGAATTAGCATTAATTTTTTTTTAAATGAACAAAATGTCTTTGTAACTTTTTTTTTTTACAAAAGTGACTTGAGTGCTGAATATGTCCTGTAACACTAGTTAAAGATTTCTACTTGTCTTTTTATATCACCTGAGGTTACTGATTTATTTTATGAGGTACACTAGTTAAGCGCAGCTCTACTTCAGAATGCTAGATTTGTTTGGCGACATCAGTCCTATTTTTAAACTAGTCACAGTTGTCAATATTATCATCAATTGGTGCTGTGTGTAAAATTAAAGCACAGTATCAGTGATCAGCTGATTTCTAATCTAAAGTTTACTGTGTAAATCTGATTCACAGCAGAGAAATCTGAGATAAGTAGCATGTGTTAGCCTTTGAACTTCGACTACAGTATACATGAATTACAACTGTAGAGCAAAGATTGTCAGAGCAGACCTCAAAAGGTGACCTTGTTCAGTGAGCCTTAACAATTGAAAGGTTAACTGCTAAACTGGATTCCCATTCACATCCAAGAGGGGCCTAGTGGTCACCAGCACTTAAAAGACAGTTTCTATAAATTATTTATACACAGCCCATAGAAATGTAACCTACATAGACTTATATGTAACTATTTTATAATGTAAACCTGGAATAATGCTTACAAATACTCATTTGCAAAAACTGTCTGAAGCAAAAGACTCACTGATTAGATTATTTATGTGAATGCTAGTGTATGTGCACAGTGTGCATGGTGTGAATTTCGTTATCAGCATAGTACCTGCATACTGTATGTATACAGTCCAGTTTTTCCAATGTACACTTCAGTTTTTACATGTTAAGGTAGGCGTATAGTGTGCGTGATAAAAATTTGTATGTGCATACTGTACACGTACAACCTGATTTTTTTTAACCACGCAGTGCAAACACTAAAAGAGATTGAATATTTTAAGTGCACACATTTCCACCGCTTGTGTTTGCAATTTTCAATATACTTTCGACTGTATACTTGTATAGTTGAGACTGTGCAGAAGTGCTGTAAAAAGTGTACTGGAATTTATACTGACACCTATTGGCAGGATGCAGAATCACACAGATTTCAGTTACGAGAAATGCAATCAACTTTGCAATAAAATATTAGTTGTATAGTTAGACTATTCCGACAGTGTCCAATAACAAGGATTGCACCAATTCTGCTGCTCATGTCACATGACCTCATCATGTCTTTCCCAATGAAGGCAATGGACTCCACTGGAATTAATCAGTAATAATCAATAATCAAGCTTTTATTGGCATGACTGGAGTCTATCTCTTGTCAGAGTACATCGTTTTAAACTTATTTATTTTAAAGCGATTTTTTCTTTATGTGTTAAACTTTTTTAATGAGGCAAACGATTAAGTACGTACAAATTTTGATTGCATATGACAACATAATCACTAAAAGTCTGCTTCAAAGTGTGAACAGACTTATAATGAAAACTACTGCCTTCTTATACCAGCTGCATTACGTCAGTGACGACGTGAAATGCCTTAAATACAAGAAATCAAAGATTTAGTTTGTTTCCAGGCTGAAGGGCTGTACTGGAAATGCGACATGACTCGAGTAGGCTACTAGAGTCCGAGGAAAAATCTTACGCTGACACAATGTGTGAGCTAGGGGACAACTCGATCAAGGTCAGCCTGCTGCAAAGTGTTACTGCGGACTTTTCCCCTTTTTTTTTATTGTAATAAACACGTGTAATACTCATTTACACGCAACGAAGAAGCTAGAGTCTGCGAATTTAAATGTTAGGCACTAAATCAAATCTGCCAAGTCGTACAAACTCTCAGAACACACTGACCTATTTACAGTGCAAAGTTTTTACTGCTTAAGGTACAATATTGGTAGCGACAGCGGACATTTGTCAGTGACGGACTGTATCAGAATCATGATTATCAGACAGGTTTACAACGCCACGCGCATTAACATTAAACGTCTACGCTCGCACAAAATAAAGGAGCGTTGCGTTGCTGGGTGCCGGTTGGATGAACACTTACCAGTTTTTCAGAGAGCATTGCTGGTGCCTCGAAGCCAACCAAAGAAACTCTTGAGCAAACAGTAAATCCGATATTTACGTACAGTATCACATATATTACAGTACTGTGTATTGTCCAACACGACGATTTAAAGAGCAGATGCTCTGCCTATTTGTTGAAGTGGGCTACCTTAGCAATTCTGGTGCTGTATTAAGTACGATAAAGATATGCGACATAAAACCAATGCAACTACTCGATATTTTGAATGAATGGCGACGCGAGTGCAGTCAGTTGAGCAAACGCGTATGTTTAATCCGTGTTTGGTTCGCTCTTCCTGGACTAGTTCCCCATATTGCTGTTTCGGTTGTCACTGGAAGCCTGAATCCTGTCTTCCGCTAATACAGCTGAGATCCCGGTTACGTATATCCTTGTTCTATCTCCTCCCTCTCTGCTTTTGCGTCTGCTGTTTCTCCGTTACGTCCGCTGCCGCTTCCAATCACGCGTCCTCGCGCATCCGTCACAAGCGGCCGCAGAGCTTTAAACAATAAAAGAGAAATGGACCTACTGTGTGTTTGACTCATGCGTTTAGACACTTTTGATGTATTATCCGAAGCCTTTATTCAGATTCCTTACTTCCCGGGCTATTTTGTGGGCTGTTTGAGGGGTAGGATGAAATGAAGCATGGCGTAAACAAAGGTTTTTTAATAACTACCATGATTCGTGACTACGTAAAATAATTTGGCCTTGACACAGAGTTTTTAAAGGCTCTAGAGAGAGAAAAGAAAAAAAAAATGCTTGGCAGCTGGTTAAGTGCAATGGTGATGCATTTCACTGTTACGCAGTATTTTTTTTTTCAAATTATTATTATTATGTATGAAGGAAACCTAAAACATTTTAAACCTTTATAGTGCGATTTAATGCCAACCCTGTCCTGAATAATACTGACAGCTTTTAACGGAACTCATTTGAAGTCATTCACGTGCACGCATAGTGCAAAAATTAGATTAAGGGGAAAATAATAATAATAAATGCCTAATAATTTATGTTAAAATGAACGAATTCCTCAATAAATCCTGTCAATTGGTGAACTGAAGTTACTGTTGCCTATATGGAGGCAAATTATATTTAATGGGACATGTATTTTACAGTAAAAAAAAAAAAAATTCTTGAAAAAAAAAATGTCACATTAGCCTATAATTTACAGTGAAAAACAGCACATTGACGTTCCCAGAAGTTTCCTTTGGTTATGTTCCTTATTTTGTTATCTGTTATATAAACCAGGCTGCTTTATGATACATTATATTTCATGTCTATGGCGTTATTCCACGTGTATTAGGCTACCTGGAAGTGTTTTTATGAGATGCCCATATGTGTATTACTCACTTTTCATAGAAAACCCAATTTTAATATCATCATGTGGCCTTTTGTTTTACTACTTGTTTTAGAAGTGCTCAGGTTATATCAGGTTATATAAGCTAAAATATATCCTCTGTGGTCCAAACACGTCCCGTTCAGGAAAAACGAGTCCGCAGTAACGCGGCAGAATGGGTTTGTCCCATAGAGGTGCAAATCATGCATCGCTTTAGATGGCATGGAAAATGTCAGTCTGCTCGGTCTTGTGACACTGACCCAACTCGCTGCTCCAGGCCTCCCATAGTCAGCTGGTTCATACAACAGTTTTGGGCTGTGAGCCAGCGGCGCAGAGTTCACAGTGACTGCGGAGAGAGGAAAGGAGAGAAAGAAGGAGAGACTACAATCCGCGTAACCTGATCACAGCTCGGGGCTGAGAGACGGGGAGCGTTGCGTCTCAAAGACGCGCAATGCTGTAACGGAAAAGAGTCCCGTGTTAAGGAAATTATTAGGCTATTAGAGGTCTATTTTAGGAATGCGCCTAAGACTGCGTGACTGGAACCTGTCTGTTTTGTAAAAAATAAAAGAAATCAGACATTCATTAAAGCACTAATAAGAACAATATGCATGTGCGTGTGGTGGGTGGGTGTAGAAGCAACGGCTTGCTGCACGATAAAGGATTAAGGAAGAAGCACGAAACGCTAGTGGTCCGGTTGTCATTGAGAACGCACACGCGACCTTGAATTCAAGGTCATTCCCCGACGCAGCCTGCGAGCTGCGCGCTGCGCGTTCCATCTGAAGCTCTTCACACCCAGCTGCGTTTCGGCACGTTTCCTCACATGGCCTCGTTTGAACGATTATGTCACGGTTTAGTAGATGTTTTACAACTTTTAAAGAATATCATGAGATCTTTTCTGCCCGGTGCTTTTGTGTAAATTTGGTTTATGGCTCTACCACAAAAGGTCACACCTCGGTGCTCTGGAATGCTGACAGAGGTCATGACCCCAGAAACAGGTGGGAACAACTACAGAAACACTTATAGCCTCAAAAAGACAACAGCTGGGAGGTGAAGGCTATGCAGTAAATGGACATTGAATCATTCTCATGTTAAACAATCCACCTTCTTTCTCTTTTTAACAAACTCCCAATAAAACCTACACAAAATCACTGTGTCCTAAGAGATATGGTGACTGCAAAAAAAAAAAAAAAAAAGGGATTAATTTCAGCCAAAGAATGCACTGGCTTAATTCCCACGGATACTGATAAAACCGGTTATTTTAAACATGAGAAGAAATTTTGGTGCAGCAATTTGTAGTTAGTCTATTTATGGTAACAGAGGTTTTAGGTATTACGTAGCCTTATAAGTCATAAAAGACTGCCATTCATAATACATAACTTGATAATGGCACCTGTATACCGTAACATAATCTGTTTTTGATTACAAAGCCATCTCGATTTGAATGCAGCACAAAACATTTTTCATATTCGTTTAGTATAGATTAGAGTGGTCTATAATGAAACACTCAAAGAGCGAATGGTGTAATTGCATCATGGTGGGCGCATCCAGACGCACCGCAGCGCCATCTCGCGGTGATGTGATTATGCAGCAGATAAGTGGATTGTGTCAGTCTGCCGACTAGTGACGTCTTTGTACAGAGTGTCCTCGCACACAAGGTCATATGTTTCCGTCCACGAAAGTTGAGACATCCGAGCATGTGGCCCAGTTTAAGCTCCTGTAGTGAAGCAACAATGCGATAACAGTGTGCAGTGAGTGATGCCAAATAATCAGTGAGAAATACAAAATGCAGAGCAAAACATTTTTAATTTCTTTATCACATATTGGTCACGAGTACTCAAAGTGGTCACATTATTTTGCCATTTTCATGGTGCTACATTAGATGATTGAAATATGATGTCAGATAATAGCATAATTCATGTTTGTGTTTATTTTTGGATTTATTTTGAGGTAAGAGGAATTTTACAACAGCCCCATTTCTGTTGTTGATCAATATATTAATAAAGTCACTTAATTTCACTCGAAAGCAGTGTGTTCTGCGATTTTAAAAGCCAGAACATCATAATCACTATATTTAAGTTAAGTTTAAATTGTAGACTTATTGCCTGACTGTTTCTGGGGGTTCAGGAGTGGGACTGATTGTTTCTGTTACAGTTCAGTGAGGTTTTGTGCACAAAGGAAGTATTGTTTTTAATTGAAAATAAAAATAGATTAATAATTAAATAAAAATCAGTGTAATTCAAGCGAATGGGGACTACAATTTTCAACAAAGTCTTTTGGATCATGTCTGAATTAACTGAAAAAATCTGTCAATTGCAGTGAAGTGTTATTTCAGAACATCACAGGGTTTAAAGCAGTGGTCTCTAACTCAATTCCTGGAGGGCCACAGCTCTGCACAGTTTAGCTGCAACCTTAATCAAACACACCTGATCCAGCTAATCAAGGACTCCAGGATTACTAGAAACGTCCAAGCAGGTGTGAGTTGGAGCTGGCTGAGGCTAAACTGCAGAGCTGTGGTCCCCCAGGGATTGAGTTTGAGACCTCTGGTTTAAAGGTAAGCTTTCAGCACAGGATTATGCAGCCTCACCATCTGAGTCAGATTGCATTTGTTTCTGCCACAGTATCTCAAGATGTTTCAGCTGCAATTCATGATGCAAGTTTTTTTTTAATTGTTTGTTCTGAATTACACTGCTGTTTCATGTAGGTTCTGTTACGCCTTTTTCACACTGCCTACAAAAGCAGTGTGTATTCATTTCAGAGGTCATATTAATGTTAAAGATGATCAAAATAAACCTGTTCTTCTAGCTGAATTTAGAGAACATGATGAAAATGCATTATAAACTAATTTATTAACATGATCTTTTAAAGAATTTTATGTATACACCTATTATGAACTATAGCTATTGTTTGGGGGGGGGGGAAAGGATTATGCAAGTTACACACAGTGAACTGCACACAAACACTTTCTGTTTAGTAAATCTGGCTGTCTATCTGCAGTATATATTCCACATGGGTTTTGAAACCTGTGCAGATTAATTGGCATTTATATGTAAATGTGAGCATCCTTCCTATGTAAATGAAGTTTAATAATTATCAGTGACTCTGATAAGAGACATATATGAGTGTGTGTATAAGCAAGTATCATGACCATCTTGTTATGCCTGAAGCTGTTGTTTTAGTCGAATTCTGAAACAAACAAATTCTGACTTATTTGTAGTGGGTGAGGCTGATGTAACCTTATGCTAGAAGCTTTTCGGGTCTTTTGAAGTGGTCTGTGATGATTTTAACCCTAACCTAGGGCTGCACGATTAATCGAAGTTAAATCGCAGTTGCGATAAATCGCGATTATTTAGAAGCTGCAGTTGTCATCTTTCAGTGAAGAACAGTTCAGTGATCAGCTGAAAATCTCCATCCGAAGGCCAGAGGGAGCTCTAGCGCTGAAACTCCAAATACGCCTAGCAGAAGAAACCCAGGAAATGCAGTCGCTGAAACAGAAGATTTAACTGCTTCCATTAATTCAACGTGACTACTAAACACACGACTATGACAATATATGGTTTATCGGAGTTTCTTATTATAATTATTATAATAATGCAATGCTAGTTGACAGCCTTTATCACTGCTTAGAATACTATGAAATATGTTGTGTGCCTTATTCTGTGTAAGAGGCCACATCTCACAGAAGGATTTATTTCAAACACTGGACTGACGTTAAGTGAGTAAGTTTGGAGTAAAAAACATATTAAATGTGGTATTTTCAAATGCTTTCGGATGGAGCAGCATTTACTAGACAGAGCCATAGTTCACATACAAGCTACCCAAACAGTTTTCATAATGGCAGGACGACGTCTTCGTTTTCACAATCGCACAATTAAATCATCTGCGATTAGGAATGTGATTTTGCGTAGCTTGTCAGAGAGCTACGACTCTGTGTAGTAAATGCTGTTCTGTCTGAAAGCACACGACGAAGATTTACTACTAATCACAGAACCGGCTTTACTGATGAGATGCACATGACAATCACATTCGATTAATCGTGCAGCCCTACAAATACTGGACACGCCCAGATGTCTTCTACATAAGAGATTCCTACTTTGTTCTCTCACAGATCCACTCTCAGGTCGAAGTCTTAAGACAAACTGGGGGAAAATGGACTGCATATTGCTCTTCTCCATCTCAGCTGTGCTACTAAATCTCTCTCGAGCTTTTCCTGCCAAGGTAAGAGCTGCAGCTCTCGGATTTGAGCATCCTTCGCTCATTCCCTCACTCATTCTGTATCCTCCTCTTTCCACAGGTTGATCAAAGTGAGTTTCTATTCAACTCTCATGTGTTCTTCAAATTGGGCAGAACAGTGGTGCTTGACTCAGATAAGAGAAATTCATGACGCTCTCTCTTTATGAAGCCATTTCGTTCACTTGAGTGGCGTGAAATATTTAACAGCAAAAATCCCCCTAACATGTCAACATATGCAATCTTGATCATATTCCAAATGACAATCATTATAATGCAACCAAAGATAACTTTTGAGGAAGTTACTTTTACCTCCCAAGTCTTTCATTCATTCCTCATACGACAGACGTAATGAACAAATTGTTCATGAATGACCCAACACTATCTTATGCAATATTTGGGTCCCCAGTACCAGGATTAAGAACCACTCATTTAAACCAGTGAATACACAAAAAACAGAAAATATGGCTTAATGTTTTTTTTTTTTTTTGTTTTGTTTTTTTTTCTTCAGCTGTCCAGTCTGAGACGACTGGTGTGGATATATTCTCCAAAATTCTGGAGGCAAACAAAGGTAAGTTATTTACTTGACTGACAATGTTAGTCAGTTTTAATGCTTTTTAATTTATTTTATATATATATATATACGCACACAAAATACTTATAAGTTAAGTTTGTCAATCGATTAAAAAATTAATCTAATGGATTACACAATGTGGTGATTAATTTAATTGCATATTAATCGCAAATTAAATTTGGCTGAGAGATGATGCACAAAAGAATTTAAAGCCATTATTTGCATTTAGCAGATGCTTTTTATCCAAAGTGACTTGCAGTGCATTCAGGCTATAAATTTTATTTTTTCTTTCATAGTAGTTGCGCTGCATGTTTGTCAACTGTATGAAATGTAAGATGACGTACATGTCTCGGGCTTGGCGTTAAATTAAATTAACACCTTAAACTGTAAGCCTTATTATAAATATTAGCAATGGTTAATTTTTAACTTTCTTAAAGTTGATAAACTATAGAAAGGTCATGGGTTAGTAGTAATTAAAGTTAACAGTAAGTTTCATTTTTATATATAGGCTATTAGCCAATTTATAGTTTGTACATGATTTCACAGTTAAAAGGCATGTATGTCTTTTTAAATCATGTTTGCTTGCAGATGACCTTTTAACACTTCTATAAGAGATTAAATGAGTGAAATGATTCTGACTCTGTTTTATGATTCAGAGATCAGTGACACGCTTCTTGAGGGAGATATGGTCATAAGTGCATCAAAGAATGCCTTGAGCTGTTTAAATGACTACTGCAGATGGCCAAAGTCCCCTTCTGGTTGGGTTGAAGTGCCATATTCCATTGCTAATGACTTCTGTGAGTGACGAAATCCACTTTAATGTATATCTGCGTCAACATCCAATAACCTATGTAATTTTGTGCATTTATGATAGATGATTATGAGAGGAGCGTGATTGAAAGTGCAATGAAGAGCATCGCTTCTAAAACCTGTGTCCGTTTTGTCCCACGGACTAATCAAGTGGACTACATCAGCATTGAGAATCTAGCAGGGTGAGCTTGATCACACCTGAATAATGAATGTTCTCATACCTGAATCCCATTCAAAAGTTTAAGGTCAGTAAGATGTTTAAAAGATTGTTTTACAAGGATGCATTAAATTGATCAAAAGTGACAGTAAATACGTTTGTTATAAAATTTCAATTTTAAATAAACCATTGTGAATTTCAGTTCTTTGTAAATATTTCTTTGCAGCTGCTCGTCTAGTGTAGGGAGATCTGGAGGTGCACAACAGTTGTCTCTGTCTATGGACGGCTGTATTAATTATGGGATCATTGAGCATGAGCTTCTCCATTCTCTGGGGTTCCACCACGAACACACCAGGACCGACAGAGACAAGTACATCTGGATCAACTGACAGAATATTCCAGAAGGTCAGATGATGTGTGTGAGAGAATGTGGACAAATCTCAAATTCTAGAAGTGTTTTAAAAACAATCTTTATTTTATGGTAATGAAAACCTCAGTACCCATGAATACTTGTTTGCCCTTGCATAGCATCTGCAAACAACTTTCAGATAAAGGACACAAATCTGAATACCCCTTATGACTACAATTCCATCATGCATTATGGAAGGTAAAGCTTCACCCATATTACTTTTGAATTCATGCTTCAGTATGGATATATAAAGTACATTCTCAAGGGAATTCACTCTCATCCTTCATCTGCAGGACAGCCTTTGCCATACAATCTGGCTTGGAAACCATCATTCCAATTCCTAACCCTTTAGTATCGATTGGACAGAGGCAGGAATTGTCTTACACTGACATTCAGAGAATCAACATGCTCTATGAATGTGGTGAGCTCATTAAACCAATGTAGTCTCCATTTTGGACAGTACTACAAATCTGATTGGAATTTTTTTTTTTTTTTTTTTTTTAAATACCTGCAGCTGTTTAAAGTGAACATTGAAGATCAAATCCCAGTGAAATACAGACTGTGACAAAAGGATTACGGTACAGTGTAACCAAAGTACATATCTTCCTTTTGTCTGTAATTTGGCCACATAAATGTTGTGGACTGACTGCAGTGCTGAATTGCAATAAACCTTGTTACGGGTCAGTCCTGATTTGGTTTCGTGTTAGTTCCTAGCAGGGCTGAACTTCTTGAGTTCCTTGATGAGTTAAGGGAAAATACACACACTACACTACACTTGCAAGCCATCTGAATGCAGATTTCCTGTTAGAGATGCATGTACACAATACCAATGCCTGTTTATGCCTCTGTGTAAAAAAAAAAAAAAAAAAAAAAAAAAAAGGACGAAAAATTTAGTCATTTGACAAATTATCAATTAAAAAAAAAACTAAGTGGCAACTGAGATTTAAAGGGATTACTCCACCCCAAAATGAAAATATTGTCATTAATCAGTTTACCCCAATGTGGTTCCGAACCTGTAAAAGCTTTGTTTGTCTATGGAACACAATTTAAGATATTTTGGATGAAAACCGGGAGGCTTGTGACTGTCCCATTGACTGCCAAGTAAAATACACTGTCAAGATCCAGAAAAGTATGAAAGACATCGTCAGAATAGTCCATTTGCCATCAATGATTCAACTGTAATGTTATGAAGCGACGAGAATACTTTTTGTACATGAAGAAAACACAGAATTCATCTCCTCCGTGTCTCTACACATCACCATAGCACCATTTTGGAGAATATGAACTTTACTTGGCAGTCAATGGGTAAAGTCTCAAGCCTCCCGGTTTTCATCCAAAATATCTTAAATTGTGTTCTGAAGACAAAAAAAGCTTTTACGGATTTGGTGTGTGTGTTAGCAAGACCAAGAAAGTCGAAATAAAGTTACAACTGTGAGACATAGTTGCAGGTATGAGAAATAAAAATAATTGGTACTTTTTTTTTTTTTTTTTTAAACTTTAAGCAGGAACAGGCTTCCGTAGCATAATGTTATTTACCAGTAATACAAAACCGTTACACTTTAAACTCAAGCAGTAAGCATCAGTTGAGTTGGATTAGTAAAAGGGTGTCATTCCTTTACTATTGATTACGAAAGGCACACAGAAATCAAACATTCACTGACTGTCATTGCACCCATAAACAAATGAGCCAGTCATGAGCAGTGAATGTCCAGTAGATGGCACTAAGTGTCTGATCACCATGGCCTTCCTGCACATCAGGCCCCTATACGATTACCCAATAAAAGTTCTCACTCATGTTGAGGGGTCCAAGATTTGACCACACCTAACCCCCTTCTCATTTTAGGCACATGGATGGCTTCTTATTTTGTCCCAATAAAATCTGAGAATGATGCCAGGTGCCTTCAGTGGAGCACAGCATATCCTAAAGCTAGCAAATTTGCAAAACTTTATTCCAAAGAAGCTTTTCTGAGGAGCTACAAACCCCATGAACACCTTGACGCTCACAGCATTGGTGTAGGTGGATCTTTCGGTCTAATGTCTCCATTTGGCGCTTTGTTCTCTGGTTCGTTTGGACTGGTTTTAGGAGTCTTGGGTTTCTGTTGATCCCTTCTCAAGTGTCTCCTTTGACGTCTCCTTTTGGGCCTGTCTGTAGAAGCTGGGTTCGATTCTGGTACATCCAGCAGGGGGTCCAGGTGAATCTTGCCACTCAGTGCATCTGAAGACTCGTCGATGTATGCAAGATTTTCCCCAAGATAATCCAAGGGCTGAGAGAGGACAGGATCTTTGGGCGTGGCATGGAGTTTTTCTTTTTCCACTAAATCTTTGCCCTTGTCGCTACCCCCTCCCTCCAGGACCCGGTCTGTTTGGGTTTCCTCCGAATGGGACTCGGAGCTGCTTTCTGACTCATCCGATGAACCCGAGTAGGAGCCAGATTCGGATTCATTCTCCTCTTTGTCATACTCTCTGGCTCTACCCTGACTGCCATTGTGTCTTTGGCGCCTGTGACGCCGCTTTCGCCTGGTGCGCTTGAAAGGATCTTCAAATTTTCCAGACATGTTGAAATCCACAGACATGTTCTGGATGTTCTGAGTCCAGTCTGAGGCATGTGCTCTCAACCCCTCCATCTGAGAGCAGAAAGTAGGGCAGGAGAAATGGAAAGGCTTGAGAGTTATGGAGAGATTTGTATGTCACCATGAACCGAATGATTGAAATTTGATACAGATTTTAGGTTAATAGGAGCTGTGGAGATGAATTACAGGTATGAGGGTAAATGGAAGGAAGGGTATCATGAAAATAGAAAGGGCCGGAATTGAAAGAGAAGTTTAAAATCACATTTGAGTTGCAGTGTTGAGTTTGACAAGGGAGTCTGACCAGGCACTAACCTTATTCATAAACTGCTCAAAACATTTGATTATAAAAAAAATTGCATCAAGATTGAATCATTGGCCTACCTCAGCTTTGGTTTTTTTGGTAAGAACTAGGATCCAGTTCCCAATCATGGAAAGAATGGACACAAAGTAGGCCAATCCAAACAAAACCCAGAACCACACCAGAGGCTTGTACCAATGATGTTTACCTGCATCGCCATCACCTGTTGGACAATAAATGTACAAAACACATAAAGAGTAATTTATTCAAATAAAATGTATAGTTTGCCCAAAAATGAAAATTGTCTCCTCATTTAATCACTGTCATGCAGATCCAAACCTTTTGACTTTAGTTATTCTGTAGAACACAAAGATAGATATTCATAAGAATGTTTCAGCTGTTTTTGTCCATATTCTGAAAGTCAATAGGACCCAACATTTTCAAGCTCCAAGAAGGACATAAAGTTAGTGTGGAATTAATTCAGTGAAAACATTTGAAATGAACGTTTGATTAATGCATACAAAATGTTTGGACAAGAACCAATGAGGTTTGACAGCATTTGATGTTTGAGGTTTGTGTCACCATATGTGTGTTGATCAATGTTTTGATTGTATTTGTGAGTAAATAAAGGTTTATTTTGATCATAAAAGAATGATCATTTGAATTCAGACACTTGGAATATAGCAGTTCATTGGCTCACCAGCTCCATTGACTATAATATGGACAAAAACAGCTGAAACATTCTTCAAAATATCTTATTTTGTGTTCTGCGTAAGTCATACACTGTTGTAACAACATGATTTTTTCATTTTTGCGTGACATTGTTTTAAGTGTAGTAAGATGTTGGATTCCATGGTGGATTGGCATTGGTGGAATCAAGCCATTGAGAAACATTCAACCTATTAAACACCCACCACAAGATCTTATATCAAGTCTTATTCACTGAGGGTTAACATCATCTTGAGCAAGAAGACAATAGACAGGACAGATGCTTACAGGTTCATATCTTAGTTTCAATCAATTTGATCATGAAATAAAGTGCAAGCTATTTATCAAACTGTTAGTGAGCAAACATTTCAGGATTTCACCCAGTGGTACCTGCAACATAGTCTCCAAACCCCACTGTAGTGAGGGTGATGACCACAAAGTAGGCGGATTGTAGCCAAGTCCATTCTTCAACCCTCTGGAAGACTAAAATTGGCACAAAGATGAAGAGAACACAGCCCAGCAGGATGGACAGCACAGCGGTGATGACACGCACAATGGTCGGACTCACCTTCCACTTCTGAATGGAGAAAATAAAGAAGACTGAAGAAAAATGTCAGGAAAGCTGGAAATTAATCATTGCAACAGAGGTTTACAACACCTTGATGTAGGAAAGTGTATGAAAGATGGCTTATAAATAATAATAAAAAAAACGATGATATTTTAAATAATGATTAACGATTGTCTTGTGAGGTTATGTTTGCCATCATCATCATCATTTACCCATAAAAGAGCTTCAACTTTAGCAATGGCGTTCCTCAGCGACGTCCCCAGATGGTCTCCTGCGGCAGCCAATAGAAATCCAAACAAAGGAATGCCCACCAGTGTATAGCAGATACAGAAGAGCTGACCCCACGTAGTCTTTGGAGAAATGTTCCCATAACCTGGACCACAGACAAACACTTGCTGTGATCTGATGGCAGATATTTTTAGACATCGCACAGTGCCAATGATCCCCAGAATGCAGAGGCCAGGCCAGGCTCTAGCTTTAACATGCAGGTGTGTTCAGCCAGTGATGTGGCAGTCCCATACCAATGGTGGTGACAATGGTGCCACAGAAGAAGAAAGCGCTGGCCAGGTCCCAACTGGTGCTGAATGTGGTATTACTTTTGGGGTCAACTCCAACACTGATAGCCTCTGCCACCACCTGTATAGAGACAATGGAGTATAGCGAAAAAACATTAGATATTAAACACAGGTTACAAACTAGTGGTTGTAATGGGCACTGCAGTCCAAATTTTAACATGCATCTGATCATAGAACTTTTTAAGGTTGGGTAGAATCTGTGAGCGCACATTTCAAAGTAGATGGCTGTAGCATTGTTTTTCAAAGTAACAAGTATGTCATATTGTGGTATTTTTATGCTTTAGTACAGTCAGAACATTACATATTACAGCACCTTTAAGCTAATAATTTACTTCTAGGGCTGACTGATAACAATCTTTTGATTAATCTGTGGCTGGTTACATAAAATACTTAATAGACTAGTCTTACAAGTTAGTCGTTATTACATTTTTAAGTCAGTAACATAAATACATAGATTGGTCTAATTTGAATCCAAAAATAAATCCAGACTGATTCCCCTTTGGCTAACTGCTGCTAGTTGGTCAAACTAGTTCTGAAGACCAAACAACACTGATCAGGATGTGGAATAACATGGGTTTTTTAGTTTTTTGTTTTCAGTATATACAAAACCTAAATTTGGTTTTTAAAAATCGGATTAATAGATTGACCAGATTAATTGATTATAAAAATAATCATAACTTGCAACAATACTTACATCTATCAGATTCGATAGATGCTCAGGGTCTACACATGTGTAGTTGCCCAAGAACTCCTTACGGGTAGCTTGCAGATCGTCATGATGGCTTTCCTCATTTGGAGCCTCCAGGGCATTGAAGACCAAAGCCCCCATCATCAAGTACAGGAGCACCCCAATGAGGATGAATATAAGAGTGGAGCCATGCATGGCTGAACGTCAGCTGGAATCTGTCCGTTTCTTGTCCTTTCCACTGCTGGTATTGTTCCTCTTGGGGACGAGGCTGCAAAACCAGCCGAATCCATTAAAGAGAGTTGAAAGCACTTCATGGTGAAAGCTTAAGTGTAACCACAGATTAACTTTACAGAAGATTTCGGTCTAACCCATTAAACAGATGACAGACCATTAAAGCTGCAATATTGTTGGTCTACAACTTTCAGAATTTAAACCTAGCACAACGTTCAGACACAAACCTGTCCTTTTCCTACTCGCGTTTCCGGCTTAGCCAACTCCGTCTGTGACAGTTGCTAGAATCTTTGGATCCGTATCCACATGGAAAAACCTCGTCCTAGTGATCTGATTGAGGTGAGGGGACAAGTATTTTAGAAATATAAATTAAAACCTGTACAAAAAACCCCCCAACTTGGTTGGACAAAATAATGTGAACTTTGGAAAATAGGCAATATTTCTTTAAAGTGTTTTACCACCATTTGCCTTTTAATACAGCTTCCAGCCTTCTTAGAATAGATTCATACAACTTTTGAATATTCTACAGTTGACTGTCATCTGCCAGTTGTTTCAGAGATGTTGAAGGAGAGAATCTTTTCTGATGAAGTCTTGCCATGCTGTTGTTCTTAAAACACCAATCAGTTAGGCTGTTGAGGTTACAGACGCTCCTGCTAAATGGGCTCCCATGATTTGCCCTTTTTGGAAGTCTGACAACTCACCCATTTCACCCACGGCTTGTACTAAACACTGCTGAACACAGCTTATACTACACTGGTATACAAACTAAAAAGAATAGAAAACTAAAGGATAATTAAAAAGCAATCACAAGGTTTATTCTCACTATAGCTTACACACTATATAATATAAAAACGGGTGTTCACATTATTTTGTCCAACACCTGTGTGATTTTTTTTCTTTATTATTTGCCAAATATACATTTCAAAAGAGTCCTTCCTGAATATATGTATAACTTTATTTTTTTTTTTTAAGTAACCAACCCCAATCTTTTAAAAGGCAGTGTACATTTTTTTTTTTTTATTATAGTTTATAAACCACACATTAATTATAGAAGTCTATTTCAAGTCCTTGTGATGATTTAAAGGACTTTGATGACACACTGTCAAGACATAAAACACATAAAGCCCTGGTACCCAATGAGAAACTGCTCTGAATGCTTTCCTAACTTTAAACAAATGTATTTTTGGCTTTCAGTGGACAGTTATACTGACAGGAATCACACTGAGAGCCAGGTGGCTCCTGTCATGTCACAAAGATTGCAACTTCAGTCGTTGCGAAACAAAATTCATCTGTCTTCTGTTATTTACTGAGTAGCAACATCAGACATTTAGATAAACAAAGCCTAATAGACAGGGCATAGAGGTGAATTTGGGACATGAGGACTCACGCTCACGAGAATGATTCACTCTCAGAATGATTCTGAAGATGATTCTTGTCAATACAGAAGATGAGCTCTAAATGCGAACTATATGCAATCAAATTACAGAAAGTGAGAGTAAGAAGCACTTAGAGCCAGTGAACGACGTGTTAGCTGTGAATAAAATATGTGAAGGAGAAGTATCATGAAAAAAGAATTACAGCTTAGCAGTTATTGCTTATTATAAAGAAATGTTGAGGTTGGCCAGCTTTTTACTGGTCATAGAGAACTGTGTGAGAAATTAGACGAGTGTAGTTGACACAAGGTTTTTAACGTTTACTATAAGTCATTTTCTGTATGGGCACATAGGGCTATACAGTTGTGTTTGCACATTATATTGGTAAGCTGTCACAGTGGAACTTATAAATGTAATATATACACTCACCAGCCACTTTATTAGGTACACCTGTTCAATTGCTTGGTAACACATATTGCTAATCAGCCAATCACATGGCAGCAACTCAATGCATTTAGGCATCTAGATGTGGTGAAGACGACTTGCTGAAGTTCAAACCGAGAATCAGAATGGGAAAGAAATTGGATTTAAGTGATTTTGAACATGGAATGGTTGTTGGTGCCAGACGGGGTGGTCTGAGTATTTCAAAAACTGCTGATCTATTGGGATTTTCACATACAACCATCTCTAGGGTTTACAGAGAATGGTCCAAAAAAGAGAAAATATCCAGTGAGCGGCAGTTGTGTGGATGAAAATGCCTTGTTGATGTCAGAGGTCAGAGAAGATTGAACAGACTGGTTAGAGATGATAGAAAGGCAACAGTAACTCAAATAACCACTCGTTACAACCAAGGTATGCAGAATACCATCTCTGAATGCACAACATGTCGAACCCTGAAGCAGATGGGCTACAGCAGCAGAAGACCACACCAGGTGCCGCTCCTGTCAGCTAAGAACAGGAAACGGAGGCTACAATTCACACAGGCTCACCAAAATTGAACAGTAGAAGATTGGAAAAATGTTAGCTTGTCTGATGAGTCTCGATTTCTGCTGTGACTATCAGAATTTGTCGTAAAGAACATGAAAGCATGGATCCATCCTGCCTTGTCTCATTGGTTCAGGCTGGTGGTGGTAGTGTAATGGTGTGGGGGATATTTTCTTGGCACACTTTGGGCCCCTTAGTACCAATTGAGCATCGTTTAAACGCCACAGCTTACCTGAGTATTGTTGCTGACCATGTCCATCCCTTTATGACTACAGTGTACCCATCTTCTGATCACTACTTCCAGCAGGATAATGCACTGTCACAAAGCTCAAATTATCTCAGACTGGTTTCTTGAACATAACAATGAGTTCACTTTACTCAAATGGCCTCCACAGTCACCAGATCTCAATCCAATAGAGCATCTTTGAGATGTGGTGGAACGGGAGATTCATATCATGGATGTGCAGCCGACAAATCTGCAGCAACTGTGTGATGCTATCATGTCAATATGAACCAAAATCTCTGAGGAATGTTTCCAACACCTTGTTGAATCTATGCCACGAAGAATTAAGGCAGTTCTGAAGGCAAAAGGGGGTCCAACCCGGTACTAGCAAGGTGTACCTAATAAAGTGGCCAGTGAGTGTATAAATTTTCCAATTACAACAAATAAAAAAATTAATTAAAACAAAACATTCATTGAACTATATGTGTGTGTGTGTGTGTTTCATAATGGTTTTGTTTCAGTTAAATTGTTATTGTTTTGATGTTTCAGTTCTTTTAATTATACACACAGACACACACACACACACACACACACACACACACATATATATATATATATATATATATAGTATAACTTTTATTCAAAAATAATCAAATAATAATTATATATATAAAAAAAAAAATGTTTCAAACAATAAATATGAATAGTTAATCATTAACACTTGTGACAGCGATCTCAGACCTGGGATTTATGAAAAATATAATTTAACTGTTAAGATCTGAAAAAGGACATAATTTGCTAAAAACATTATCATTTATGATAGTTTTGAAAACTAACATACAAAACCACTGCTAGAGTAAACATTTCTTATAGTCTGTGTGAGAATGTCACATGTTGTGCGACCAAATCATTTAGCAGTTCTCATATTTTTATTTTATAGTATCAAGAGATATTTGTAATGATATACGCTGTGAGTTCTATTGAGGGCAGCATTTGTGTATTTATGAGTGTATGACTAACTCATGTGCGTGTGAATGTGTGTGTGTGTGTGTGAGATCTGAGAAGCTTCAAATGCCAGGAGACTGAAATGTCTGTGGGAGTTATTGGGTTTAGAGTTTGTTTCAGAGCTCTGGAGGATCTGCTGACTGCATAGTTGTAAGCTCACTATAAAAAGTGGTTTGGTGAACCAGCAAATATAAAGACATTCAGGCAATTAGATCTAGTAATTAATCAAACCAAAGCCAATCTCCCCAAAATATACAACAACTGGCAGCCCATGTAAGTCTAAGATTTCACAGCATGAATGTCCAACTTCCCGTGCCTTTATAGTGAGTAAAACAAGTATTTACACCTCATTTTACTTGTAGGTAGAGGCATGCATAATTGCTATTTGATTTAACTCAGTATACTAAACTTATAACTTAATATCTGAATTTCCATGCACAGTAACTCAAAATATACTCAAAACACAGCATTAGTAAATCACTTAGTCCGAAACTTCCAACCAGAACATCACAGGACATAATGAACTTCCATGCAGGACCGTGGCACCAACAATGCACGCATTAGCACTAAACTTACAGAATGAACAGATTTTACACACAAGCTCTCAAGCACATCTCCCACCTCAGAGCAGACGGTCCCGCATATCCAGAGTGCTGCAGCCGCAAACTGCAGGATTCCTTCCACAGGGTGTGTGTGTGTGTGTGTGTGTGTGTGAGAGAGAGAGAGAGAGAGAGATGGACAGAGACTGCTGCTGAGTGCCCAAGAATGAAAAGGTACTCAATCAGATGGAGGCAAAACTGAGAGAGTGAGTGTATGCGAGACAGCCAGCATGTTTGTGGGCTTTGTCAGTGTGTTTGTGTGTATGTGGGAGAGGGTGGGATCAGAGGAACAGGGAAGGGCAGTAAAGGATGGTGAAAGAGAGGGAGGAATTGAAGAAAAAAAAGGGAAAGGGTGGGGTCGATGCAGATATTACGTGCTTGATCGATTAATTGGTCATTCCCTTTGTATCATTCTTTTCCCAACCCAGTTTATTCCAGTTTAATGGGATGTTTCCGTATGAGAGGAAGGTTTATGTTCCACTTGGAAATGCCACTGAGGGGACAAAATGTGTGCATATACTCAAAAAAAAAAAAAAAAAAAAAAAAAAAAAATTATATATATATATATATATATATATATATATATATATATATATATATATATATATATATATATATACTCACATAAAAATATTTATTTATATATATTTACTTAACTTTTTAAACTAAATATCATTTTTAATATTTAATTAATAATATTCATGCTTAATTCATGTTTGTTCACTAGACAAACGAATTTTAACTTTAATTTCTATATATGTATATGCATATATATACATTTATATATATATATATATATATATATATATATATATATATATCAATAAATGTCTAAAAGTATATTACAGTATAATTATTTTTAATATTTATATATATATATATATATATATATATATAATATATATATTAAATATAATATATATATTTTTAAATATTTATTAATATATAAGTTCTACTACTATTATTCATTTTAATTTATGCAATTCTAAAATCTATTTTAATTTTTCCAGCTTGATAAAATATTTTATTATAGTATTATACTATTAATGAATAAACATTTACCTAGATTAATAAATGCTGTTTGAAAAACAAAGATGAAAAAATCTATTTGCAAGTACAACCAAGTTATAATCACAGTAGGCTTCTCTGGTCACTCCAGACATTATATTGCTCAGTATATTTCATTACCTCCCCTTTAATGTCTCTCATATCTTTCTCTTTCTCTCTGAGTAGGCAGTGCAGTACAGCTGATATATTGAAAACCATCTTTTCAGTCTACCTTCCCTTGCATTTTCTCTCCTTCTACCTCACGCTTTGCATATGTTTGTATCAGTATCAGAGTGACATGTGATTCATGCTAATGTGCAGAACTTATTGGGAAGTGCAGCTGTGACATTGCAGACGTTGCATGACTCTCTCAACTGTATGCCAGGAGCCACATGCTCATGCTGCTCACAGCACAGACCTGGCGGGGATGTGGTTACACTTCTCATGATAGTCACACGTGACGACGAATCATTGTATGTGTATCACCACCTTTAATTGATTTTGTTTAGAATTATTATTAGATTTGTCGAAAACAATGACGTTTTTGTCTCTGAGATAAAAAAGAGAGTTTGAAGCCAGAGGGGAAAACACTACTGTGGTGTAACATTAATATACTACACCAACAAGGCCATTACATAACCAGATAAGAAATCCATCAGTTACTCTGTATTATTCATGAAGATGTTTCACAATGCTACTAATGTGGCTCCTTATGTGGCTCGCTGGCTCGTGCCCAAAACACCCCTCTTTACATCAAAAAGCTTGACTTACAGTATCACACCAGCAGCCAGAGACTGTGTTAACAAGTATGGGAAAGATTATCCCCCTGTGGGCACTGAAATAGTGCAATGAGTGAAGTGTAACATTAGCACTCATTTGGAGCTCATTCAACAGGCACAAATGTAATTAAATGGCTGCATATACAGGTTAACTGTCTATTTGTTGACAGATATTTTCACTCAAGTCAGTGAATGACAGTTTACGGTATTACCTGAGATGTTTTATTGTGAGTTCTGTCTTTGCAGTAGGTACAAGAGGATCTCAACAAAAACAGATGAAAATGGTTGTTTTATTAATCTGATGCAGATGTCCACTAACATGGACAGATATTTAACAGCCATTTAAATTCAGGGTGTGATGTTACATCCAAAACACCATGCGTGATTACCTTTGCTCTTTACTCGTATTTCTATATAAAAGTCCTCTTGATGTTTTTAACCCTCAATCGACCCTTTAGTAGGGTTTACGTTTTTGGTCCTTGGGGTCAAATAGACCCCAAACCTTTACAGAGCAATTGCATAAGGAAATATCTTTTTTTTAATATGACGAGCTATATATAATTTTTTTTTATCTCTCAACTATACATTATGCTGTGTTTTTGTGGATATTTGCTAGGGTTTTATTTATTTTATTTATTTTTTTTACCTATTTACTGCACAATTACTCAACTGTGCCATAAATTGGCTTATGAAAAAATCACTTAAATGATGACCTAAATTAAATATAACAGGTTTTTGGATATTGGCCCATGTGTTAGGGATAGAATACTGCCATCTGCAGTTTAGAGGAAAAACTTTAGGAATTACAGTTAAAGAAAGAAAGTTTTAGTTAAAATTTTAGTAAAGAAATATTGTTTTCTCCTGTGACTGAATAATTCCTGCATCCCAGGATTAAGCAGTGTAAGTCATCTCTTTGTCAGCACGAAGTTTGCAATTAACAGATGTAGCGCTGCTGTTTACACTGGGCTAGGAGCCATCTGTGCTGAAGATGAAATACACTTGGCTTTTACTCATTTTAACAAGACTTGATACAACTGACATCCTGCTTCTTTTTCTCTCTCAGGGAGAATGATTTCTGCCCAATACACTTGAATAGTGTAGGTAACAGCAAACGTGCACCTCAGCACCAATCACTTCTGTTTCTCAAACAACCTACATAGATATAGACCTCATATGCCATCTGACACATCTACTCCGGGACTTTGATTAATTTTGCACTCTCTAAATAGACTTTTATACCCTCTTTGATCCTTCAGTGTAATATGTGAGAGAGGTTCTGGATCACCTCCTCAAATTCTTGGCTGGGCTCCACAAGCAGTGGAGGATTTTTATTGCTCAAAGGCAAGCCGGGATAAATCAGAGCCGCACCCTGAGCAGATGCATATGGGAGATTTATGGCGACAACATACTGGGGATAAATATAAAAACTGATCAGGAAGGAAAGCATGTTTGTTTGGTAGAGACAATAATAAGGTTATGTGAAAAAAGTTTAAAAGGATTGTAAATTAATGTATGTATATATATAATATTTTAAAGTCACTTCACATTAGTTACTATAAACATTTATCAATAGGCAGACACATTTATTTGTATGGAGATTTGGGTGTATAATAATAATAATAATAATGCATTAAATCCTAATCCAGTTTTCAATAATTTCTTATTCTATCCTTTGAATTATAGAGAAATTGCTGTACGAATAATTTTCCGTTATATCTGTTAAATTAATGTTTAGAGACAGATTCATTCTTAAAAACACAGTTCCTTCATGTCAGCTGTGAGTATATGGGAAATCCATACATTATAAAACTTTCTTTTTTCTTGGGTTGAAGTTACCAGTTTCCTTTTCCTAATGTGTTTTGATATCATTTTCACATTAAAGTCCACACTGAAACATTTAAAGATAAAATATGACAGAGACATACTAGCAACTGTAACTGTAGAAAGCAATGTGATAATGCCTAACAGAGGGTTTGAAGAACGGATGGGAGAGGAATCGCTGGTTTAAAACGTCAAAATTGATTGAAATCTAATGGAAGGGTATTTTAGCAGGAACTGAACTTGCAGAGATGAAAGTGGATGTGAAATAAAAAGCAGATGAGAATCAAGAAGGGAATGTGGATTGAATCTTGCGTCCCATTAAGAAAAGCTTTTTAATAATAAAAAGGTATTTTCATTGTGGTTTTTAAAATGATTTTTAGCAGTCAAGCAAACAAAACCACTGCTATATACACATTTTGAATAAGAAAAAAAGCATTAAAAATAAACTTTTTTTTTTTTTAAACCATGGATAATTTAGAAGGTCTCCATTTCTTATCCATTAAAAACACACATTACTGGACTTGTTCAGATATGACAGGAATATCGAAATCATTGGAAAAAACCGAGCTGAGTGGGCTTTTTCCTAATTCCTATAGACTGAGAAACACATGCTGAGTGGCATCTCTTCCCTGAACACCAGTACTTAAGAACTCTTACATTACACATTAATCTAATCCTAGCAATTTCCCTGGGCTTTTAACAAGAGTGAAGAGACAGGAGGCTAAAGAATAAAAGTGAGAAGTTCACTGGTATTAGGATCATAACAAGACAAGAAATTAAATCAATTTTTAACTTTGATCTCCAGCTTCTTCTGCTTGAAAGTCAAGTTCTGACATATATTAGTATTATGTAATACTCTACAACTTGAGTTTCTTCCGCATGAGGGAAATGGAATGAATAAGGTTTCAGACATGTCTGAAACATGAGAACTGCAAAGCTTTTGTATTTCTCTGATACTAATCTGATTTCATATCATTTCGGACGCCTGCAAAAGGACAGCAGGGGGCCTTACCAGTGTTTATTGAGACAGGATTGGGATCTAATTCGATGTTGTGTAACGCTTAAAAGGAATGATCCTATTAATACAGAATACTTCATCAGAATGACTAAGCTAGACATCCGTCAGCGAAGTGTGCGTTTGGTTTGTTTGGAAGGATAGTTTACTTTGACTACATTGTTTTTTCTTTTCCAAGTGATGAACCTCTGAAATGAAGCTCTACTGTAGATTATAATCATAAGGGATTATCTTTAGCTCTTTATCTGGTGTTGAGAAGGACAGAACTAACTGCCATGTGGTAAATACACGTGTGGACCTACGTAAATATTTCAGACTAATTTGATGGAAAGGTCCAGTGGGAATATAACCAACCCCTTTGCACATCTAGGAAAAGGTAAGTGGCATAAATCTTGAACCATATGTCTTTTATGTGCCTTTTATAATTTATGACATATTTTGGGACCAGTGTAGGCCTTTTTCTGAAATCGAAGGGCTTTGGTGCACAATAATCACTGTATATTTGGTTTATCGTTCACTTACAAGTTCTTTATCATTTCAGATGTTCCTCTGGTCATCAGTGTTCTCCAAGGAACCCCAGGTTCCTGGTCAGCGCTCGCCTGAGGAACTGGTAACTAACATGTTGATGTTAGAGCTGGGCTCTTTGGTGAAGCGCACTGAGCGCCTGCGCCAGGAGAGGGCGACGGAGAACCGCAGGCGCAGCTCCTGTGTGGATTACAGCTGGCTGGCTGCACCTCCACAGAAGTCCTCCTATGAGATTCCAGCTGGGGAGATACTGGAGCTGCAGGATCTGTGTGCAAAGGTCTCTCCCTCCCAGTGCGGTCCCCTCGTTCTCAGGTAGGCCTATGTCAGTAGTAGGCTAGACTTTGGTTAACAAAGCTAGATCTCAGAGACAGCAACAAACGGTTTGTGTATAATCGATTACTTTAAGTGGCATTGATTTTTAAAAATAAACTTCTGTCGGTAACTTTTGGCGTGCAATCTGTTAAAAATATATATTTTTAATTTATTTTACATTTTTATGATTTAATTAATTGTCTGCTTTTCATTAAACTCACGAACCCTAGTTTTGGCAACCTTGATAATGTAATGTAATGTTTAATGGACTTCATGTTGTCAATAACAACAAATGGAATATATTTCCTCTGCATTTTTATATCAGTTTGGTACAAGATTATCCTTTTTAAATCAATGTAATAAACGAGTAAGGTTAAAAGAAATCAAAAAGTAGTCTGATTACATTATCACATTGGAATGCAACAAAACATTTTTACTGAAATGTAAAATTGACCAAAAAAAAAGTCAACAGCCTACCTTTTGTGTAGTAACCTTACCTCATCAGCGACACGACAGGAAAACATTAAAAATACAAAATCATACAAAAATTCACATTGGTTTAAAAAAAAAAAAAAAAAAAAAAAATTACATTATAGCAACAATTGATTAAATCAAGTGATCTGCAGCTAATAACTAAAACTCATTTCTAATGGACTGTGATGTCGGTTTTCATTGCAGACTTTTTCCACTAAGTTTTACAGGCAGAAAGTGTCCTCATAGTTTTTTTCCACTCCTTAATTTTGAACAATATATGTATTATTTTAAATTGTACTGTTTAAAACCAGGTCAAGATTTTTGTCAAATCCTTTGCATGAAAAGATCTATGTATGTTTTAAACCACTCAAAAGTTTGCCACCATCAACTAGTTAAGGCAAACTGTTGTAAAGTTACTCCAAAACATTCAGAGTAAATTGTATGGACAATAATGTTGGACAAATGCATGATTAAAATGAATCTATATATTTGAGCAATAATCTACTTTTGTTTAGGCTGAGGAAAGTGGTGATAGAGGTAGAGCCAGAGGTGACTGAGGTGTCTCGTCTGTTCCGTTCCGTTCTGTGTAACTTCCTGGACGAGGTGGAGGAGGGGGAAGCCAGGGAGAGAGCACTGAAGGCTCGGGCCAGCCGCAGTAAGAGCATGTCTGTTATCAACCTGGGCTCACGGATCCGCATCAGCCCGCTGTGGAGTGGAGTCACAGTCAGGCGTGACGCTGAGGACCAAGCCGAGGAGGACGATGAGGATGAAGACAATATCCACAGAAACAGGAGGATCAGGAGCATGCCTGATATCAGTGTAGTGGAAGAAAGAGCGCTGACCTGAACAAGCTATGTTTTGAGTAGGAAACCCCAGCTACAAAGCTGGTATTCTAAACCAGTGGTTCTCAACCACATTCCTGGAGGACCACCAACACTGCACATTTTGCATGTCTCCTTTGTCTGACACACCCATTACAAGTCTGTGAGTTTCTACTAATGAGAAGGTGACCTGAATCAGGTGTGTTTGATTAAGGAGACATGCAAAATGTGCAGTGTTGGTGGTCCTCCAGGAATGTGGTTGAGAACCACTGTTCTAAACTACCCTTAAATGGTACATATTAGTACCTTTTGAAAGGATACTGCCCTAGTGACAGTTTTGTAGCTTTTTACTGAGAGTGTGGAAAGGTTCTATTGATATTAAAGGGGTCATATGATGCTGCTAAAAAGAACATTATTTTGTGTATTTGATGTAATGAAATGTGTTTATGCAGTTTAAGGTTAAAAAAAACATTACTTTCAACATACTGTACATTATTGTTTCTCCTCTATGCCCCGCCTTCTGAAACATGTTGATTTTTACAAGGCTCATTGCTCTGAAAAGCGAGGTGTGCTGTGATTGGCCAGCTATCCAGCGTGTTGTCATTGGCCGAATGCCTCAAGCGTGTGATGGAAAAGTTATGCCTTTTAACATATTGTGAAGCCTTGTCCGGCCGGAGCGATGAGAAGTAAACATAAAACGGCCGGCTTGAGTGAGCAGAGGTGGGCGGCTTGAGAACGGTGCGGCAGGCGGATTCTAGGAAGGAGCAGACCTTGTGCTTGCGGCAACCACATGTGACGACCCCGGCTGGACTCTGCTTCGTCTGCGATTCACAGTGCAAAGCTGATGCATTTCCTCAGTGACCAGCACGGATCAGCTCTAGGCATGATGAAGTGGATATGTCCTCTTTTGGAAGGCCAAACAAAGTAGTTTCTCTTTCACAATGAAACACACAGCATCTATACGACATGGCGGCAGTAGCAACAATACTACAACGAGAATAAAAGTTATGCCGTCTTTCTTTGCGTAAACATCTGGGTGGCGTTATGCAAATCTTCCCACATACTGACGTAGACATGTGGGGGCGTGTTAGACCGAGCCATTTCAGGAGGGCGTGGACAAGTGTTAACTTTTTTAAAGAATATCTCTTGATTTGAGACTTTACTCTTTGCAACTTTACAGATCTTCTTTATTCAGCAAGAGCTTGTAACACTCCAAAGAGAAAGGAAAATTTGAAATCGCATCATATGACCCCTTTAAAGGTTCTCCATGGAACCATAGATGCTAATTAAAATCTTGCTCTACACTTCCCTTCCTTCAAATGCAGCATATTTATCAAATGCAAGAGTTAAACGGTTTTAAAATGTCACTTTTTTTATTTATTTAAAAATAGCTTTAATTAATTTCATTAATTATCTCATGAACTTTCATTAAACAGTAACTACATATGCTACTGCAAAAAAGAAAAACACCAACAGACATTACAACCAAGCATACATTTTCTATATCCTTTTTTTTTCAGTATGCATTTCACAAATGGTGGGGTGGGACTTTCCCCCAATCTCAAAGTCCAGTTAAACACAAATGCGTCTATTCTCTCTAAAAAAAACACCATTTACGTTGAGATCTGGAAAGCGGTATTCTTATGGACCCCCCTGAGACCGTACACAGAGATATACTGAAAGGGCAAAATGGCAGTGTACAAACAAGCTTGTGAAGAATGATTAAAACACCCAATGAAATTAAAAATAAATCCTGTCTGAATTGTATAACTTTCATGATTCAGCTCCAAATACTGAATTCTCACCTGCTGAACTAGCTGTATTCACAAGTTGTGCAAAAGGGGTAATCGATCTCAAAATCCAAACTAGAAAGAATACACATTAAAACCTCTAGTCAGTCACCATAAAAGTGTAGAAGTCATTTGAGGTGACTTGGTAGTCTACTGCAGCTGGCAGAATATAAGAGGGGTTCTGTAACTAACCCCTAAATAAAGTCTTCTCTAAAATAATATTTAGACAACAGAGAGACAAAATGCAAATGTATAAAAAGGTCTCAGAACACATGATGTCTAAAGGTGTGTATCATGATTAATACAATCAAAAGTCACACAGAATTTGTTAAAATGGTGGTTCTTTATCCATGAAACGATTGCTGGCATTACTCAAGGATATCTCTGTAATCTGTGTGATTTAGAAAACTAAATTATAGACAATAATTTCCAAGAGTTTGCTCTATAGATACAGAAACATATCAGATTGAAATTTAAATGGACAAACTGTTGTAAATCGACTACAAACTGACAAATGCCCTGCATATATAGAATTGAGATCACTATAACAGAGCTCAGCGGCCAGTGAGCAGAGAAAAGAAAAAAGAAGACTGAGAGAACAGCCCCTTTCATTCCTCAAATACGGAGAATCACCCAATTCTTGAAATCTGTCAGGTCATGAAAACCACAAAGACGATGAAAAAAATGATGAGGATTAGGAACATCTTGATGAGCAGCCAGCGGTTGTTGGACACGGACTGGAAATATTTGAGTATCTCTGAGTGCGCTAGCTCCACGTTCAGCTGAGTGTCCTCTACATTGGCATCAATTCTGTCAGGGAAGAGAGAAGTTCAATGGAAATAATTATTGTTTGTTCATACATAGTGTAAATAACACTACTCTTTAAAAGTTTGTTGTTTATAATCTTATGCTCTGAATTTTCAGCAGTCATTACTCCAATGTTTAGCATCACATGGTCTTCCAGAAATATGCTGATTTTATGCTCAAGAAATCAATGTTGAAAATACCTTTGTTCCTATTTTTGTGGAAACTGATACTTTTTTCAGTATTCTTTGATCAAATTAAAAGAAAAGCATTTATTTGAAACAGAAATCTTTTGATAAAACTATTGCATTGCTAATAAATAAAAGTATAATTTAAAAAAGTCTTGCTGACCCCAAACTTTTGAATGGTAGTGTATGTGTGAAGATGTTTAACTGGAGTCAAGATGCTGGTCTATTCAAAGCAACTGGAACCATTATTCTTCCAAATCAATTGAAGAAAAAAAAAATTACTGGCTAACTGTAAAAGAGCCAAATACAATAGCAGAGAGCTTTTCATTATGATCATAGACAGTGATGATCAAACCACAAATGGAAGCAAATGGGGAAAACACTCGCTTATTGATTAGACACTGAAAATGGAACAAAAATAAATAAATAAATAAAAGACTGGTGTTTGAATTTGACCTACATTTCTGGGTATAGATCAGAGTTACTTTAGTATTATTTCCATTTTATTGAATGCTTGGAATTAGGGCTGGGCGATATATCTAACGATATAATTATGCGCATCTAGTCAGTAAAGCCGGTTCCCTGATTAGCGCTAAATCACCATCACCTGCTTTCAAATGGAGCGGCATTTAATAGACAGAGCCGTAGATCACTGACAAGCTACGCAATATCGCGTTCATTATCGCAGATGTATCGCCTTCGATAATCAACGCGATATTGCGTAGCTTGTCAGTGATCTACGGCTCTGTCTATTAAATGCCGCTCCATTTGAAAGCAGGTGATGGTGATTTAGCGCTAATCAGGGAACCGGCTTTACTGACTAGATGCGCATAATTATATCGTTAGATATATCGCCCAGCCCTATTTGGAATTAGCTTTTATTTTTTGATTTTTGATTTGTTTCAGTAATTCCATTATGTATTCCATCATTAGTTTTGGTTGTTTAAATTTCTATTTAGCCCTTAATTTATTTTTCAGTTCCACTTACAGTTTCTCTCAAATAAATGCAGTTTTTTTCCTCACCTCTGTACAGTCTCTTCCTGTTCTTTCACCATATGAGCCAGCTGCTGAAATATGGAGCCGAGCTCCACAATGGTGGACTCTATATTCTGCATAGTATCTGCACGGTTCTGAATGTATGAATCCTAAACAAACACATAACAGCAGAGATCCAAACATACTTGAATCAGTTTCCCTGCAGCTGTACCATAACAAAACAACCAGTGAACAAACAATACCCGTTCATTGATTAACTGCATCTGCTGACTGGAGCTGAGGTCCATATCTATAGATATATCCGTCTTCTTGGAGTCGTCCTGCATAAGCACTGAATTGTCTGTTGAAAGAGAAGCAAAAGGGAAAGATGACTACATAAATGTTTAAAGGTGGACAATGTGTGCTTTTTCACAAGTAGAGATGCTCTTACTGAAGCTGTTGGTGTGGAAAGAGGAGGACGAGGCAGGAGTCTGAGAAAATTGCTCTTGCCTGCTTCTCTGCTGTTTTAAGTTCTAAACAGAGAGAAAACAAGAGAAAATGTGAATAAACAGAATTGTACCATGATGGATCTAACACTAAAAAAGATAGTTCAATTACCTCTGTTCTGACTTCCAGGACTGACTTGAAGTCACTTGACATCGATGCCAGTTTGGACTACAAACAGAAAACAGGGTGTAATTTCAAGCAGAAGTCCACTACTTTGTGATTGAGCACTTAGGCCAGAGGTTAATACCTGTAACGAGACTACGATGGTGTTGGAATGTGTCTGAAGATGTCTGCCATTCTGTCCACTCCGTGATCGAACGACTTCCTGCAGGCCAGCTATCTGCTTATTTAGACTGTTAATGTCCTGAGTGAACAGACAGACAGTTATGAGACGCATTACATTATGAAATAGGTAGACAGAATAATGTGTCCTTGGCAAAGTAACAATCATCCTGACCTGTTTCACAATGTAAGTGAGTTCGTCAATTTCAGTTGCTTTGTCATCAAAAAGGGATTTTCTTTTGGCAACTGCAAGTAAAAATGGACTGAGTTACACGTCAAAACAGTCTGCAGTGGTACATGTGTGAGATGGCGAGGGAGACGAGATACTTACGGATCGTGAGCTTCTCCAACTTGGCAAAAGTGTTGCTGAGGTCTCTTCCAATTCGCCTGTTAATAAGATGTGGTCAATATCTGTCATAAGGTCGATGAAATAACACGGACCATTAAAGTTTAAGTTGGTCTGAATAAATTATAGGTCAAATGCAGTGTCTCGTGCCAATACTAATGACAGTAAACCTCTGGATTTTCCAGGAAATTGGTCATAAAGTTTGATCCGATCTTCATCAATAAACAAACAATAGACTGAAGTATGTGAAGCTTCAAAAGCTGACAGCAGTCAGAGTCAGCTAAATGATGATTCACAAATTTTAAGTCTGACGTTTAGATCAATCACGTGATGGTCATTTATTTATTTATTTTTGTTCAAATCTATTTATTAACTGACAAATACATAAAAAATATTACTTTTTGTATTTTTAACAATGTCAAAAATGTCAGTCTGATACAACTGTCCTGATATCATAATGAAAATTAATTCTTGAAAAAAATTTTTTTTTTATGTTTTTGAAAGTAGTCTCTTATGCTCACCAAGCTTCATTTAATTGATTAAAAAAATACAGTAAAAACAGTGAAATATTATTACAATTATATCAGTTTTCTATTTTAATATATTTTATTTATTCATATGATGGAAATGCTGCTCAAGAAACATTTCTTATAATGAAAACTCTTGTGTTGCTTAATATTTTTTTGTGGAAACCGTGATACTTTTTTTTTCCAAGATTTTTTTATATAAATCAAAAGTTCAAGAGTGACATTTAAATGTCTTTACTGTCACTTCCCTTGCTAAATAAAATGATTATTTTTTAAAAATAAATTCTTAAATTAAATTCTTTAAATAAACTTTTGATACTTTTATATATTATTATACACTTTTTGAGTGAATAAACTTTCCTTCATAGTATTCTTTAAATGATTGCTGTGCAAATATACATATTAATTATTATTGTTATCATTTATTTTCTCTTTTTGTTTTCTTATTATTTTTGTTTATCCTGGTACGAGCATACTTAATTGTACTTGTGACTGATTTAGAGAGTAAGAAGCAGTTTGAGCTCATCTTGATATTAAGATTACCAAAGTGTTATTAAGTTAAGCAGACTATGCATGTGTATTGATCATCATCAGAATGATCAGAATCCAGGTAAAGTGGATGAGTTTAACTCACTTAGCCAAGACGGTGAATTCACTCCGCTGTCTAACTGCACTGTTGACAGCTCTGACAGGTTGTGCTCCATTCTGGAAAAGAACAACTTTGTGTTTTTCAACTCATGCTTACCAGTATGTACACAAACTCCACTAAGGGAGACTATATTTTTGAACCTGTTAGCTACTTGCAGGTTACTGGACAATATGCATCAGTAGTTATCGCACCTGTCTCCCCTGCAGGGACTTGCACACAGACTGAAACTCACTGGTACGGTCCCGGCAGGACATGCTGAATGTGTCTACGACAGGGGTGATGGGTGCTGGGACAGCCAGGGGGGTTTCCAGCTGCTGGACCAGCTGGGACTGGGTCTGAGATGGCCCAGTGTACACCCCGTCCTGGCTGCTTCTAGGACCGTGACGCCGACGTGTGTTCATGGATGCACCAACTCATCACCTTATGACAAGAAAGGAGAAATCAAAGTGTTTTAACAGCAAAACTCCCTTCCAATTTTACTTTTATTTTAATTTTAGGATTCTTTGATTGACTGAATGATCAAAAACAGCTTTCACTTGAAATAACAACCTTTTGTAACATTGTAAATGTCTTTACTGTCACTGATCAATTTAACTGACACAGCTGTTTTGAATAGAACACGTCTAGAAACTTCTCTATTGCTGTCATCTGCGCAATGTCACCGTTTTTAAAAACAAAAGATTGCGCAAATTTGGCGGTATGTCATCTGCGTATCTCATTATTTTGCAATCATTTTCATACTCTTTTTCTGAAAGCCAGCTCTTGCTACCTGCTAAGCTAAATGTGTAGCTGAATATATGATTATTATGTTTTCATCGGTCAAACAATGAAAAACGTCACATGCTTCTGAATACATGAATACTCGAGCACCGCTGATTTTTCATTTGTGAAGGGGTGATAACAACATATGAGCTGAAAGATACAAAGATTCATTTCTCACCACTCTGCCTCTCCGCTGGGTGAACTGTGTGCAGGTTGTGAATAATATCCGGGTCTTAACACAGATATTGACGTCACTGCCACGTATTCTTTAAAGGCGAGCTCTTATCATTGTCCAAACAAAGGTGGCGCTGTGAAACTATGTTTTAATTTAAGATGATGCAGTGAGTTGCAGTTATCAAGCAGATGTATGGATACTGATAAGTAAAAGTTAAATTATGTTAAATTAGTCAAACACATGATTGAGTTAAAATCTCTGGATACTTATATTGATTTTTTTTTCCATCAAAGTAAAAGTTAAATTCTGTTAAATTAGTCAAACACATGCTTGAGTTAAAATCTTTTATTAAAGCAATCAAAACATAGGCACCAGATTCAGAATATGTACCATGTTTGACATTCTTTCTGATTATGTTCTCATCTTATATATTAATGCAATAGCTTACTTTTACTAGAAGCAATGTCTGTTCTTATTTCGTCTTGTATGATGGATTTGCATAAAAAACTATTGCATGAAAATTTTTTTTTGAAAGTAAACGAAAGTTACAATAAATAATTATACTTAAGTGAACCGCAAATGTTTTTCTTAAATAAACCAACATGTTTTACATAATATTAAATATAAAAGTAATGTTGTTATTATTATATTTAATATATTAGTAGTGTTAGTAATACTAATTCATTTAAATAACTTGATAAAATATAAAACAACTGGTTAAATAAGCAGATTACAATATCTATGGCATGGATGAGCTGTTTCCAATAAGCATCATAGTTGGTCTCTGAACCTGTTAAGAAGAAAGAGAATAATAATAATAATTATTATTAAAACACCATGAGAAGTTAACTTTGCCACATCTACATTTACATGTAGTCATTTTGCAGACGCATTTATCCAAAGCGACTTGCAATTGTAAATCATACAGACATACGCTTAACTGAGGTTCTGTGAAATTATAAAGCAATTATTGCTTTTAATGTTAAGTCATAAACCTGTGCATTACCTGCATTGACACTGGCTGTGTTCAACAAACGACAGCTCAATATTCTCCTCATTCAACTGCATAAACTGTAATTTTGTAGTGGGAAAAAATACAATTATTATTATTTTTATTTTATTAATAATAATAATAATAATAATAAAAAAAGAGAAGTACAAACCCGATTCCAAAAAAGTTGAGACACTGTACAAATTGTGAATAAAAACAGAATGCAATGATGTGGAAGTTTCAAATCTGAATATTTTATTCAGAATACAACATAGATGACATATCAAATGTTTAAACTGAGAAAATGTATAATTTTAAGGGAAAAATAAGTTGATTTTAAATTTCATGGCATCAACACATCTCAAAAAAGTTGGGACAAGGCCATGTTTACCACTGTGTGGCATCCCCTCTTCTTTTTATAACAGTCTACAAACGTCTGGGGACTGAGGAGACAAGTTGCTCAAGTTTAGGAATAGGAATGTTGTCCCATTCTTGTCTAATACAGGCTTCTAGTTGCTCAACTGTCTTAGGTCTTCTTTGTCGCATCTTCCTCTTTATGATGCGCCAAATGTTTTCTATGGGTGAAAGATCTGGACTGCAGGCTGGCCATTTCAGTACCCGGATCCTTCTTCTACGCAGCCATCATCTTGTAATTGATGCAGTATGTGGTCTGGCATTGTCATGTTGGAAAATCCAAGGTCTTCCCTGAAAGAGACGTCGTCTGGATGGGAGCATATGTTGTTCTTGAACTTGGATATTGAACGTCGTTTGATTGTGCCATACCAAAGAAGCACAAAGTCACTTTTTCTGACTTTTAAATCAATTGTTCCCTCCTGGTGGAATGACCTGCCCAACTCAATCCGAGCAGCTGAGTCCTTAGCCATCTTCAAGAATCGGCTTAAAACACATCTCTTCCATCTTTATTTGACCCTCTAACTTTTGCACTCACTATTCTAATTCTATTTAAAAAAAAAAAAAATCTAACTACCTTTCTAATCTTTTTGTATTCTATCTATTTTCTTTTCATTTATTATACAATTATAAAAAAAAGACCTCTAACACTAGCTTGCTCTATTCTTTTTCTATTCTATCTGTTTTCTTTTTATTTATTTTATTATTTAAAAGCCCTTGCTACGTATACTGCGTTTAGGCTAACTGAGACTTGTTATAGCACTTATATAAGTCCCGCTGAAGAGGGACTTCAGGAGCCTGATCGAGACGGTTCGCAGCACGACGCCCGCGGCGACGATCATCGTGTCAGGACCGCTGCCCACGTATCGACGAGGACACGAAAGGTTCAGTAGACTTTTTGCTTTAAATGAATGGTTATTGTCATGGTGTAAAGAACAGAAACTGCTCTTTGTTAATAATTGGAATCTTTTCTGGGAGCGACCTAGGCTTTTTCGCGCTGATGGACTGCACCCCAGCAGAGTCGGAGCGGAGCTGCTGTCGGACAACATCTCCAGGACTCTACGCTCCATTTGACTAGTAAGCCAATTCTCAAATAACTGCTATGATGGCTTTTGTTCTACCCACTTAAATAGAAGTACTTGCGCTGTCCAATCTATTAAGACTGTGTCTGTTCCCCGAATAGTGAGGTCAAAATATAAATTTAATGTAGGATCTAGAAAAAATCTTATCGTGATTAAACCAGAAAAACGTAAAATAAATGAACAAAAACAATTTTTAAAGTTTGGGCTCATAAACATTAGATCACTCACACCCAAAGCAGTTATTGTAAATGAAATGATCACAGATAATAGTTTTGATGTACTCTGCTTGACTGAAACCTGGCTAAAACCAAATGATTATATTGGTCTAAATGAGTCTACTCCATCAAACTACTGTTATAAACATGAGCCCCGTCAGACTGGTCGTGGGGGAGGTGTTGCAACAATATATAGTGATATTCTTAGTGTTACCCAGAAAACAGGATACAGGTTTAAATCATTTGAAATACTTATGCTTAATGTTACACTGTCAGATATGCAAAAGAAATCTATCGTATCTCTTTCTCTGGCTACTGTGTATAGACCACCAGGGCCATATACAGAATTCCTAAAAGAATTTGGAGATTTCCTCTCAGACCTGTTGGTTACCGCTGATAAAGCGCTAATTTTCGGAGATTTTAACATTCATATTGATAATACAAATGATGCATTAGGACTTGCCTTTATTAACTTATTAAACTGTTTTGGAGTAAAACAAAATGTCACCGGGCCCACTCATCGTTTTAATCATACGCTAGACTTAATTATATCGCATGGAATCGATATTACTGACATAGATATCGTACCTCAAAGTGATGATGTTACTGACCATTTCCTTGTATCGTGCATTCTGCGTATTAATAATAATAACTATATAGCTTCGCGTTATCGTCCGGGCAGAACTATTGTTCCAGCCACCAAAGACAGATTCGCAAATAACCTGCCTGATTTATCTCAACTGCTCTGTGTACCCATAAATACACATGAACTAGATAAATTGACTGGCAATATGGGCACTATCTTCTCTAATACATTAGAAGCTGTTGCCCCCATCAAATTGAAAAAGGTTAGAGAAAAACGTACTGTGCCATGGTACAACAGTAATACCCACTCTCTCAAGAAAGAAACTCGTAGTCTTGAGCGCAAATGGAGAAAAACTAACTTGGAAGTTTTTAGAATTGCATGGAAAAACAGTATGTCCAGCTATAGACAGGCTCTAAAAACTGCCAGGGCCGAGCATATCCACAAACTCATAGAAAACAACCAAAACAATCCAAGGTTTTTATTTAGCACAGTGGCTAGATTAACAAATAACCAGACGCCACCCGATCTAAATATTCCCTCACAGTTAAATAGTAATGACTTTATGAATTTCTTCACTGATAAAATAGATAACATCAGAAATACAATAACAAATGTAGATTCTACAGCGTCTAATACTTTAGGTTTATCTATCGCACCCAAAGATAAACTGCAGTGCTTTACAACTATAGGACAGGAAGAGCTAAATAAACTTATCACTGCATCTAAACCAACAACATGTTTATTAGATCCTGTACCCACTAAATTACTGAAAGAGTTGTTACCTGTAGCAGAAAAAACGCTTCTCAATATTATTAACTCGTCGTTATCTTTAGGTCACGTCCCAAAACCATTCAAGCTGGCGGTTATTAAGCCTCTTATTAAGAAACCACAACTAGATCCTAGTGAACTGGCAAATTACAGACCCATTTCAAATCTTCCATTTATGTCTAAAATTTTAGAAAAAGTTGTGTCTGCTCAATTGTGCTCCTTCCTGCAAAAAAATGATCTCTATGAAGAATTTCAGTCGGGTTTCAGGCCCCATCATAGCACAGAAACTGCACTTGTTAAAATTACAAATGACTTGCTTCTTGCATCAGACCAAGGCTGCATCTCATTGCTAGTTTTACTTGATCTTAGTGCTGCGTTTGACACCATAGATCACGACATACTCATAGATAGATTACAAAACTATACAGGTATCCAAGGGCAGGCTTTAAGATGGTTTAGATCCTACCTGTCCGATCGCTACCACTTTGTTTATCTAAATGGGGAGTCATCTCATTTATCACCAGTAAAATATGGAGTGCCACAAGGATCTGTCCTAGGTCCTCTGCTATTTTCAATATACATGTTGCCCCTTGGTAATATCATTAGAAAATACGGGATTAGTTTCCACTGTTATGCTGATGATACTCAACTATATATCTCAACAAGACCAGGTGAAACTTCTAAATTATCTAAGCTAACAGAGTGTGTTAAAAATGTAAAAGATTGGATGACCAATAATTTTCTCCTATTAAATTCAGATAAGACAGAGATATTACTTATTGGACCAGAAAACATTACACAGAATCTCGTAGATTACAATTTGCAACTAGACGGATGTACTGTTACTTCCTCTACTGTAAAAAATCTGGGTGTTATATTAGACAGTAACTTGTCTTTTGAAAATCATATTTCCCATGTTACAAAAACAGCATTCTTCCATCTTAGAAACATTGCCAAGCTACGAAACATGTTACCTGTTCCTGATGCAGAAAAGCTAGTTCATGCATTCATGACCTCTAGACTGGACTATTGTAATGCACTGCTAGGTGGTTGTCCTGCATCCTCAATAAACAAGCTACAGGTAGTCCAAAATGCAGCAGCTAGAGTCCTTACCAGGTCAAGAAAATATGATCATATTACCCCAATACTACAGTCTCTGCACTGGCTACCTATTAAGTTCCGTATCAGTTACAAAATATTATTACTTACTTATAAGGCCCTTAATGGCTTAGCTCCTGCGTACCTAACTAGTCTTCTACCACGCTACAACCCATCACGCTCCCTAAGGTCACAAAACGCTGGACTTTTGATAGTACCTAGGATAGCAAAGTCCACTAAAGGAGGTAGAGCTTTTTCGCATTTGGCTCCCAAACTCTGGAATAGCCTTCCTGATAATCTTCGGGGCTCAGACACACTCTCTCTGTTTAAATCTAGATTAAAAACACACCTCTTTGGCCAAGCATTCAAATAATGCATCTCATAATTTTGGACTGCAGTTATATCTGATCAAATGTGCATTATTATTCTTTAGCTTGGGTTAAACAAATTAATTTTACTTGGCTGGAACAGCAGCTACGCTAATTATGTCTCTATTTGTTTCTCTGCTTTGAGAGAAACAGCATTTACATCCCGTGGTAACTAGGATTTACACAAGCTCCAGTCTGGATCCAGAACACCTGAGAAGAGATGATGCCAGCCCCTCAGAGGACCTCAGATGATGCTAACCCAGAGACAACATACAGAACTACCACATTTTGCTATAAGTTTGATTGCATAATTGCTGTTAATAGTGTTAATCGTCTGTTTGTTTACGTCTTTTTATTGATTTTTCTGAACATTTCTGCTATATGCACATGAAATGACAGTCACCACTGATAAGCTACTACTAAATATTGTAGAAACTTAATTTTCTGTAAAGTTGCTTTGTAATGATTTGTATCGTAAAAAGCGCTATACAAATAAACTTGAATTGAAAAACTTGAATTGAATATATCATTGCTCTTTTGTTGTTTTTGATTGGTTCCATTGTCCTAATTTGTAAGTCGCTTTGGATAAAAGCGTCTGCTAAATGACTAAATGTAAATGTAAATGGATATACCTTTCAGCATTGATGGTGCCTTTCCAGATGTGTAAGCTGCCCATGCCACACACACTCATGCAACCCCATACCATCAGAGATGCAGGCTTCTGAACTGAGCGCTGATAACAACTTGGGTTGTCCTTGTCCTCTTTAGTCCGGATGACATGGCGTCCCAGTTTTCCAAAAAGAACTTCAAATTTTGATTCGTCTGACCACAGAACAGTTTTCCACTTTGCCACAGTCCATTTTAAATGAGCCTTGGCCCAGAGAAAACGCCTGCGCTTCTGGATCATGTTTAGATATGGCTTCTTTTTTGACCTATAGGGTTTTAGCCAGCAACGGCGAATGGCACGGTGGATTGTGTTCACCGACAATGTTTTCTGGAAGTATTCCTGAGCCCATGTTGTGATTTCCATTCCAGTAGCATTCCTGTATGTGATGCAGTGCCCTCTAAGGGCCCGAAGATCACAGGCATCCAGTATGGTTTTCCGGCCTTGACCCTTACGCACAGATTGTTCCAGATTCTATGAATCTTTGGATGATATTATGCACTGTAGATGATGATAACTTCAAACTCTTTGCAATTTTTATCTGAGAAACTCTGATATTGCTCCACTATTTTTCGCCGCAGCATTGGGGGAATTGGTGATCCTCTGCCCATCTTGACTTCTGAGAGACACTGCCACTCTGAGTGTTTTTTTTTATACCCAATCATGTTGCCAGTTGACCTAATAAGTTGCAAATTGGTCCTCCAGCTGTTCCTTATATGTACATTTAACTTTTCCTGCCTCTTATTGCTACCTGTCCCAACTTTTTTGGAATGTGTAGCTCTCATGAAATCCAAAATGAGCCAATATTTGGCATGACATTTCAAAATGTCTCACTTTCAACATTTGATATGTTATCTATATTCTATTGTGAATAAAATATAAGTTTATGAGATTTGTAAATTATTCCATTCCTTTTTTACTCACAACTTGTACAGTGTCCCAACTTTTTTGGAATCGGGTTTGTAAAACATATATGATGATGAACTGAATCAATAACATTGCCATACCTGCAGCACAGTGGTGTATGAGCTCACATTCACACACAGCGTTGCCTCATCAGAGCAGCAGCCGCCACAGCGCTGCAGGGGCACACATGAGGGGAAAATACGTCTGTGCATCACCTCGGGGAATTCATCTTCAACTTTTACTAACGTTTCACGTGGCTTGCAAAGGCTGCTGACGTATAACTTCATTGCTAAAAAAAAAAAAAAAAAAATGTTATATATATATATATATATATATATATATATATATATATATATATATATATATATATATAATAATAATATAAAACAACGAATGGAGAACACAATATAACAAAGACACGTAATATCTGAGTTGACTTCTCTAAAAAGAAACGTCGAAAACAAAGTAATGATATGGTCTTTTCAACTTGATTCCTATGAATAGTAGCCTACTTTTAAACAGACCAATAAGAAAGAGAGAGAGTATACCTTGAACAGACTTATGGCCGATATTTCGATTGTGAAGTTGCTGTGGGTTAAAGATACAACAGTTTGGTTAATTTCGAGGTTTATTTATTAGTATTTCATTAATTCAAAATGTTTTTAATGTTACGGCATTCAGTTTCAGAACTACCAACAGGTGGAGTCGCTAAGGTTTGGCATAATCTGCACGTAAACATTTTGTCTTAATAGGGTGTATTGGCCATAAAAACAGAGAGGCAGACCGAAAACTTGTGTGTACATCACAAATTACAGTAACAGAGATGATGAGCCTAAGCACGTACTCCATCATCCTACGTCACTCACCAAAACACGTACGCTGTATTTACAACGTCTACACACTACAGGAAACAAGTTACACACACTGCCTATCATACATTTAAAAATCACGGCATTCATTAATACAGTTTTACTGCCACTTAACGATCAGCGTACTAGACAGAAACTAGGCTAACAGAGAAGACATTTAGCAAATATCATTTTGTCACAATGCAGTAGCACAGGCTGAAATGAATACATATATTAGGTTGCTATGATAAACGTTTGCATTTTGGCAAAAAAAGAAGAAAAAAGTTTAATTATACCTGTAGGTCCATCCCAAATGCCTGGTGGCACAGGACGAGATACAGCACACACAGAAAAAGTAGCATTATATTTGAACTGCTGCCTCGCGAGACAAATATTAGACTGATGATAATTCACATTACTCTTTTCACTTGAATCCTGTTTCCCGATGGAACTGTTACTCACCATATGCTCATGACTGAGGTTGCAAAATATATTCTGATAATAACTTATTTGACATCACACCTAAACTTATAATAAGGTTTCATTTTAAGTCAAAAAAAAAAAACAGGACGTGTCGCTTTAAAAGTGACATATAACATATTGGTAAAATAAAATATCTAACTCTATACAGATTGATCATTTTGTAACCATCTCTCATTTGAAGTATGTGACCCTGGACCACAAAACCAGTCTTAAGTTGCACGTTTGTAGCAATAGCCAAAAATACATTGCATGGGTCAAAATTATCTATTTTTATGCCAAAAATCATAAGGATATTAACTAAAGATCAAGTTTCCTACCGTAAATATATCCAAACTTAAGTTTTGATTATATGCATTGCTAAGGACTTTATTTGGACAACTTTAAAGGCGATTTTCTCAATATTTGTATTTGTATTTTTTGCACCCTCAGATTCCAGATTTTCAAATAGTTGTATCTCTGCCAAATATTGCCCTATCCTAATAAACCAAACTCAGTTTACACTTAAGACTGGTTTTGTGGTCCAGTGTCACATATACAGGTGCTGGTCATATAATTAGAATATCATCAAAAAGTTGATTTCACTAATTCCATTCAAAAAGTGAAACTTGTATATTATATTCATTCATTACACATAGACTGATACATTTCAAATGTTTATTTCTTTGAATTTTGATGATTATAACTGACAACTAAGGAAAATCCCAAATTCAGTATCTCAGAAAATTAGAATATTAAATAAGACCAATACAAAGAAAGGATTTTTAGAAATCTTGGTCAACTGAAAAGTATGAACATGAAAAGAATGAGCATGTACAGCACTCATTCTCACCACTTATTCTTCAAACAGCAGCAAATGAGTTTGTGTACTAGATGGAATGCAATGTATCTGTGGATGTGTAACTGTCATTCATAGATTCAAGATCTGTGTCTGAATGCGCTAATAATCACTGACAATTTACAATGCCTATTTTCCCCACAGTATCACGAAGACTGAAGGTCCCTTTTGGTATTTCAAACCATGTCAAACTTTGTGTATACACAAACACTGAATTAAAAAGACAAGATTTAACGCTTGCCCTCCTCACACTGGATTACATTAAAAAAAAAATTATAAACAGTACATGACAATCTTAAAAATCTGGTTTTATCCACCTATTAGCAATGAAAATGGTAAATTTAAACGCTAGAGTGCAAAGTTTGATTTTAAGAAATACGGTAAAATGACACCCCTCAATCTGACGCTCTGCAATTAATCAGACTTCAGACAACTACTAATGATTGAAAGAGGTATGTTCTGAGGACTTCTGGGATGTGCTTTGGAACAAATAGGCATGAGTCAAGGATTTACAAATGCAGGAAAGCGAGTCTGGTGCTCAGACTACACCTCTATAAGCAATGCTGGTGTTCACTTTGAGTGGGACATTCAGTGGATTCTAAACCCACAGTCAGTTTTAATCTCAGCACTGATGCATAAAAAAGTTCTGGTCCTCAAATGGTCATGATGATGGATGTCCTGGCTGACCATCAAATGAAGTTCAGCCTTTTCTGTTGAACTCATCAGAACAGCTTTATCATGCTTTCTCTTGACTTGCCAACTCCCACCCACTTCACTGAAAAGAGAAAAAACATTTTCTCATGAACATTTTGATATTTCTAAGCATGTCAGCAGGTTACATTTTAGTTGTTGCAAATGTAATTTATATACAAAGTATGTGTATTTACCTGGAACCTCCAGGAAATTCTCGATAAAGCTAATGTAAGCTTGTGCCTGAGAAGGCAGCTCATCAAAACTGCGGACTCCCTCAGTACTACAACACCAGCCAGGGAACGTCTCATAAGTCACTTGAACCTTTGTGAGGACATCCATGTTTGCTGAAATACACAATGATATGGTTCTATGCCTATACTGTACATGTTACAATATTACTGCTTATGAGTGAATATCATTGTAATGTGTGAGAAATATGAAAATGCGTAACAAATGTAAACTTACCAGGAAAACTGGGAAGAGGCTTCCCATCAGCTGTGTAAGCTATGCCAATCTTTATTTCCGGCAATGTGTCAAGAATGTCCAACTTGGTCAGAGCAATGCTGAGAGAAACAGAAGGAAGAGTATTGTTAAATTAACTAAATCAAGCTAACTAACAGTTTAACCTTTGCCATAGCTACCAAAAAAAAATAAGACAACCATTTTCAATATTGATAATAAGAAATACTATTGAGCACCACATCGGTATATTAGTTTGATTTGCTATCACAGGAATAAATCAAGTTAAAATATATTTGAATACAAAATCATTATTTTAAATTGTAATATTTTACAATATTACTGTTCTACTGATAACATTTTTGATTAAATAAATGCAGCTGTATTGAGTGTAAGAGACTTTCAAAAACAAAGTTTTTGAGTGGTAGTGTACGTAAAACACTTAACAACTCACGCTGAAAAACCATTAACCATGTGGGCATAGCGAACCAAAACCAGGTCCAGCCATCCACAGCGACGCCGTCTGCCTGTTGTTACACCAAATTCCCTCCCTCTGCTCTGAAGCAGATCACCAGTGTCCTAGAAAACATCAAAAAGAACATTAACAATTTTCAAATATAATACATCTGAGGGAATTTCACAGAGTTTTACCTTCTGACTCGCTTTTTACAACGCACTGACACACACTCACATTATCTTGCTCAGTAGGGAATGCCCCCACGCCCACTCTGGTGGTGTAGGCCTTCACCACTCCATACACACGGCCAACATGAGATGGGGGGACCCCAAGACCTGTGCAAACGCCTCCGACAGTACAGTTTGATGAGGTCACAAAGGGGTAGGTCCCTGAAAGAGATGGAAACATTAGACATTTGCATTATTCACACTAACAAACACACTTTCCACTGTCTTCAATCTCACAGCACACCAGTGAATCTCCCATTTTATGCAGGATCGCTGTTCATACCGAAATCGATATCCAGTAAGGCAGCATTGGCTCCTTCCACTAGAATCTTCTTGCTTGGCCCGTTGAGGGCTTTGTGCATGAAATAAACCCCATCTGTTACTAGAGGACGTAACCTCTCAGCATAACCCTGTGGGTGAAATGGAGAAAATATTACTTGGCAAGTTCATGAATGAGCAGTTTCGCAGATCATATTGAAATATGCCAAGACGCTAATCACCTTCAGTTGCTCAAGCTCAGCATCAATATCAATATTAAGGTTAGGATATGTAGTCTGAAAATGACCAGCCAACACCCGAAACCTGCAAAGAGATATTTACATTTATCTATCTTTCTGCCATGAGGGTCAATCTGATCATTGAGGCATTGATTTGTAGCCTACAATAAGAATATGTAATTGCCATAAAATTACAATGTGAATTAAAAACGAACAATCAAAAAAGTCAGATACGCTTATTTTCACATACAATTTTCTGAAAATTTGAAAAGAAATGCATTATAATACTCACTTTTCCTCAAAGACTGAAAAGTCTGAGACCAGATCACACACTCTCAGTCCATTACGTGCTGCTTTGGAGGAATATGCAGGTCCAATGCCCTTCTTAGTGGTGCCCAAACTGAAAAACAAAGGAGGGTGAACTCAGTATTCATATTGAAGAAAATGATCTACAAATTAAGCTTTCATAAATGAGGTTTTATAAGGTCAAAAAAAGAAACCTCACTTCTTCCCTGCCTGCTGCTGTCTCAGCTGCTCCTGTATCCCATCAACGGCTTGATGGAAATTGAACACTACACAGAAAAATAGAAGAGCTCTAATTGCAAAGGCATAGATATCAGTTTCTAGGTGTTTTTAGTTGACAGAGACCATGCTGCACAGTCAATGTCATCAGGAATAAACCCAAATTACTCAAGGCCCGATGAAGTCAAAACAGAACCATACCAATATGTGCCCGGTCAGATATCTTCAGTCGCTCCTCCCATCCTTGAAGTCCTAAATTAAACAAAGCAAAATAACTCATTAATAGAAAAAAAACCTCATCTAATAGGGGACATTTTTTTTTGAGAGAAAATGCATTGAGATATATACAGAATATAATCAAAATGTGCGAAAATATTGAGATATGACTTTTAGGTATATAGCCCACACCAAATAAATAGATAAAAAAAAATAGATTAATCAAATGATATTACACAAATAACCAACATTTTTTGTATTTTACTCCATAAACAGATTTACCAACTTACCATTGCCTTTCTGCGAGTTCTTCTCAGCCTCCTCAAAAAGTCCTGGCAGGTGTATCACAACACCATTTCCTGCGGGACCAAACAAAAGAAAGACCTCAGCAAACACAACAGCAAGTCAATAATTCAGTATCTGATCCCAAACGATCAACTGAGGTTAATACAGAAAATACATTATAAATACAAACCATGAGATGAAAACTCGGTAATTTAAAAAAAGAAAAAAAAAACTAGGGGAAAGGTCAAACAAAAACATACCAATAAAAGAAATGGCCTTTTTGTTGAGAACGCCGCTAGGTAGCAAGTGGAAGTCATACTCCACCGAGTCCACCACCACTGTGTGTCCCGCGTTATTTCCTCCCTGATAATACACAGCTGTTACAAACATGAACGCAAGTATCGCGATAAGATAAAAAATGTAGCCGCAGGAAACGTTACATCCCTTCTGCTTCTGCAAGTGATTCCTTCCTCTTTTTACCTCAGCAAGCCTCAGACAGTACAGACATAACGCTAACGCTTGCGCAAACTCTCCTTAACAAAAAAAAAATGATGAGCGGTTGGATAACAGTTACCCACCTGGCATCTGCACACAATGTCGGCGTCCATTGCCAAGAGGTCGACCACTTTCCCCTTCCCCTCATCGCCCCACTGAGCTCCCAACACGACGGTCACTTTATTCTGGGGCTCCCGCTGGATCCGCAGAGAGTCCACGCTGTCTCTGGAGCGCTTGAGCGCGGGTTCACCGTTCAAAGAGGCCGTTTCCTGACCATTAGACATTGTACTGTCCGCAGCCATGACGAAAGAGTGCGAAGAACAGCGTGAACGCGGGTACACTGCTCCAATATGGTTGCGCGCGAAATCGCCAAATTAAATGTATCAAAATAAAAGTCTAGAAAGAAACACAAGTGGTGGTGAGGTTTGAGCTTCAAGACTGCACAAGGATCCTGCATGCTTGTAAAAATTAATTGGAGGGAGTGAGACTTACTATTGAAATGGAATTCAATTTTATTTATTTCCCACAGGATGGTGATATTGACCGTTTTAGACGCTTGTTATGTTTCACCCATGGTTTCACCTCACAGGCGTATTTTGGCGGGTAGATGCGGGGATATAAAAGTCTTGCGTTTATAATATTAGAATTTTTTTCTTTTATTACTTGTAAACGTTGTTTGTGTGCATCTTATTATAGTTAATATTTTTGCTCTGACTCTGTTTGCTCAACCATAACAGCTGTCAACCTCTTTGCGATCTAGTAAATCTAGTAGTCTGAATATTTATTTTTATTTTATAATAATAGTAATAATAATAACCTTCTTTAAAACAGCCAAACCAGTCAGAGCCACATTCCAAAACATAGGTTAAATGCATTTAAGAAGTTAGAAGTGAAATAAAAATCCTATTCAACTATTTTTTTTTTTTTAATTTTAGTTGTTTAAACAAGCTTACCAACAGAAGACAAACTGCTAAGATTACACTGCTCAGACTCGACAACGGAGACTACGCCGTGAACGACACTAAGCTCAATTAAGCTCAATATCCTATTTTAACAAAAAAGAAAATAAAATTATCTTCTTTTTACACAGCAGCATGTTTCTTTGGAATAACGGGCGATGTTATCAATCGCCGAATGCTTGTTCGTATCAGTGAAAGTCAGTGTGGGCTGCCAGAGTGCCTCACTATATCTGAAGGATAAACATGTACAATAACTGGTAGCCTGATAGTTACAAACCAGGCCTAAACCCAAATAACCATTGTACCGTCTCTCTCTCTCTCTCTGTCTCTCTTTGTGAATGTATTTATTTAAATTGAGCACAAATACCTTTTCTTGGACCTCTGATCCCAGCTGACAATTAGGAGCCCAAGAGGACTTTTTCATGATGTCAAAGCAGGCTTGAGTTAGTATGAACAATTAATATGTATTTTCATAATACAAGCATATTAGAATGAGTTCTGAAGGATCATGTGACACTGAAGACTGGAGTAATGGCTGCGTACAATTCAGCTTTGCCATCACAGGAATAAATGTAAAAATATATTCTTTTACTGTCTTTTTGATCAAATAATTAGTAGACTTTGTGAGCGTGAGATATTTCCTGATTACTTTATATAATTTTTTTTATATATAGAAATATTAAACACACAAGTACAAATATGAATAAATATTTTAAAAATGATCTTATAAATCTAAATGTTTGTTCATTACTCTTCATTGCAATGTCATACTGTGATCCTCATGACTGAGCAGATTCTCAGTCTTCGAGTAAGTGTGTGAAGGATTGGCGATGGCTGAGGAACCAGGGTTTATTAACAGTTTTGGTTCATCTTCATCAGTCTGCTCTTCTTTGGTGTGGGTATGTTGAAGTAGCAAGATTATGATTTGTCCTTTCAGCAGATGGTGCTGTCGAGCTCTGATAATGAGCAGTGAATATGCCAGTATGTATGCTTTTTTAAAGAGTAACCTAACTGGGGAAAGAGCATAAAAAAGAGTAAATGAAGCATGTTGCTTTCATGCAAAAGACAGCATATCCCACACATTCATCACGTCATGTTTCATTTCCTTGCCTTTTTATGGTACGAGTTTTCAGACTGGCGTGTGGTTCAGCGGCTTGGTCAAATGTTACATTTTTTTCATTATGCCCATATTTCTCTTTCATTCAGTTAAAGTTGTCAGCTGTCATGTTGTTAAATTAAAACCAGATGCTGATGTGTATAGCAGATGAGATGCTATTCTGACATTCAGTACTAATATCAGATGAGCAGCATTCTCTGCCTTGTATTTGAAAATGAAGGATTTTTGGGTAGCATTATATGTAGGCTTTTACAGTTTAGTTCTGAAATGTTATGAAATTAATACTTTTATTCAGCAAAGATGCAATAAATTGAGCAAATGATACAATTATAATGTTACGACAGATTATAATACTGTTCTTGTATTCATCAAAGAATCCTGAAAAAAATGAAGCATTATTATACATTTAAAAAAATATTAAGCAGCACAATTGTTTTCGACACTGATAATAGTCAGTTATTTTAGAGTTATTTTTATACTATTATAGCATATTCATATTTTGAATTAGATTTTTTTTCTTAAAATCAGTTAGTTACCAAGGTAACATTTTATTTCACTTTTTAAGTTAGCAAAATGATTTTTAACAGTTTATATTAAAATAGAATTATTATTTTAATTGTAATAATATTTCCCAATATTCCTGTTTTACTGTATTTTTGATCACGTGAATGCAGCCCAATATAATGGATAAAACATCAATGTTGTCATGAGTACACTTTATATGGTTTGCTGTCTCTTTTTCTATTTTCATAGTTCAGTTATGGTGATGAGGACCAGTTAAATGGAGAACATATCCATAGAGACTAACAGTTAACTAAACAAACAGATACAAAGAGCTGGAATGCCCGGTACATTGCTCTCCAGTGAACAGTCTTTATTTATGTGCTAGCCTTTCAAAATAACCTTAGAGTTTGTACCTATGGGAAGTAATTAGCAATGTGCATTTTCCAGCTAATAGGCTGTTCTTTCTGGCTAGTTCTGTCTCCTCTTGTTTGAGAGTGATCTCCAATGATAAATTAACTCATGCAACACATTTCTGGCAAGTTCAAAAACAATATTGCGTTTTTTTGCCATTTAACTTCTCAGATCACGGCGTAAAGAAATCTTCCACACAGCTACTCCTGCCAAATAAACATTGTGTGCAATGTTGGTCTTTGAGGGTATTTGATTTCAAACCATGTGTTGGGGATCAGCAGCTGTCAGTCTTCCTATAATAACTGCCAATCAATACAACACACCATTCGACTTTCAACAAAAGGATTTTCACCAAAAACAAACACAGATATTGTGTCTGAATCTTTGAGGACATGTGAGCAGAGCAACGTTGAGAATGAAAAACGCAAGCTCTTTTTCTCCTCTGTGTGTTTGGAGTGTTCTGAACGGTTCTGCTTGGCTGAGGTAGACTGAGGCTCCAGAAAACTTTAATTCCAAGGTCCTCATGAGGCCTGGTGGAAACCCAAATGCAGAGCATCTCGGAGCTGTAACAAGAGAGGCGCAGTGGGACACGGCAGAACTGCGGTTTACTACCATTTTCCAAACGGAACTGTTGCCCTTTGCTTCATAATTGACCCTCAGGTGTGAAGGACTGAAGGAATTCAGTAGCCAAGAGAGTTTGCTTATGCTTTATATTGTAGCATATATTCATATATTCAGAAATTGAATACGGGCTCTAAAGCAAATCACCAGAGAAGCTTTACCAGAAATCCAGATCTTCTGACTCAAAGATTTTCCATGATGAATTAACTGTCACCTTCAGGAGCACCTTGCTGACTTTTTGCAGTTAGAGGCCAAATGCAATTCCGAGGGCAACCATTGTGTTCTGAAACTTTGAAGCATTCCCAGGATAGTTTGGCTTCCGGAACACTTGGCGATTGTTAATGTGTTCACCATTCTCCTGTTATATTCACATATGTGTTTCATTGGCCTCATGCGAATATATGGATTTCCACTGGCAGTGCCAATGACAAAACCATCAGTGCTGGTGAAATATGGTGTTAGTTGGTGTATTCTGAAACCAAATATTGGTTTATTTTGTGCAATGGTGATTCATTTGCCATTTTTTTTATTGAAGATGTTCTGTTTTTCTAAAAATCATGAGGAGTTATCAGTATCCACTAACACAGAGGAAGAAATGTTAAGTGTGAAGTGTTCAGTGTGATGTGTTCAAACTTTTGACATCATGACTCTTTCACCCATTCCAGACTGTTTTTCTCTTCATTGGTGTCTTTTGTAGCAATTTAGCTGGCGAAATATGGAATATCTGATCATCTTTTAATTCATTTTCCAAACTGCTCAAACTTTTTGTTTGCCTCAAAATGTTCTTGCCCTCTACTTCCTCATAAGCAGGTGTCAGTTGGGCTTCGTCTAACGGTCCGTTATGTTTATCATCAAGTTGAAGAGTTAGAAAGACATTGATAGACCTGGAATGTCTATTAAGGGATCTGATCATTCCTTTTGGAAAAGGCAAAATATACTTTGCACTGACAGTTGTGCATTGACTTAAAGTAGATTTTTTGGATCGCAATACAGTTTGCTGTATAATAAAATAACCACTTTTTTCACGTAGTTACTTGACTTCCCATTCTCTCTATGTGCAAGCGAACAAATTAGTGGTTCCAGGGTAATTTCTTGTAATTTAAAAGGGAAACACTTTCTTCTTTAAAGACAACAAGGGAAATTTTTGGTGTAATCACAGGATGGCCACAATTTCCTGTTTTTGAGCAGCAGATGTTATTTTTAAAACAATTTTTTTGCTAAAAATTTACACATCTTGATCCTTTTTGCATCAACAGCATTTTGTTGTTTTGTTCTATTAAAGAGCCAAAGTAAATTTTTCTGTTGTGAATTAAAAAGCAGACTCTATGTGCTTGCCATCTTCTTCCTGCTTTTCCATATCATGTTACGATGAATTCCAGGAAACCCGCAACATTCCATTCATGGCTTTACATGTTTAACGCATACCATATATTTGAACATAATTGTTTTGCAAGAACAATGTTGCTAGACTTTACCCTGTCAATTTTCTTCATGTTTTGAAACATGGATATCTGGAATGTATTAAATGTTCTCTAAAATGTGGCTTTGCCTTCAAACCATCCTCTCCACAATGTTAAAATGTTGGTCTGAGCCCTTGCTGAAAAATCTTGCTGGCTAGTACAATAATTGAGTCACCTTTTCTTAAGGTGAAAAATGCATTCTGCTGAATTGGTTCGCCACATAGCCTTAACTAATAGTTTCAGGATGTCTAATGAATGATGAGCATGCTGCTGCCTCCTGCTCAGAGGCCCTGTAGGGTCAGCCTCGCTTTGAAACAATATACAAACGATGGAACCCATTAAATCCGTACGCACATACTGAATGAACTCAACACCTTGTTTTTATAAAGCTCATTATCATTGGATAGCACATACTGCCTCAAGGTAACGTGTGTGTAAGGTATGTGTGAGGTAAAGGTGCTAAAGGCCAAAACCAAGCAAATTTTATTTTCTTTTATCCATTTTTCATGGCCACCTGTTTAAAAATGAAATACACAATTGCTTTTCAAATTGTTGATCGCGACTCAAGGTGCTTTTTCCGGCAAAGTGTGAGAACGATGCATTCATGTCATTTCAGAAATATAAGTTTTAACCCTTACATCTCACTTGATATCCTTTACTGCTCTTCCTGCATGGTCCAAGTATGTGTAGACAGATATATATGTTATTGCATAATAGGTGTGTGGGAAAAAATAACATTGGATTAGTTAAAATCTGCCACTAAATACTAAGGGACTGTTTGATGGTAGCGAATCAAGAATTTTTCAACCAGTAGAGAATTCCAAAAGGAGTCTGCTTAAAGTCTCATAGCAGAAGTAACATATGATTTCAACATCGTGATACTTCTGTTAGCAATGTAACCAGACACTAAGCTTGCCAAGCACTCTTATCCCGAGGGGACCAATGAGACACTTCAAGCACTTTAAGATCATAGACAACCAGCAGACACCAAACACTTTAATTTTTCTTTATATCTTGGCCTTTACAAACTATTTTTAGTCTGACTAGACCATAGAAAGGTTGTGATATTCAGAGTGATGTCTGCAATTAGATTTTTTTTCATGAAGCATCACTGCTAAAGACTCCACAACAAAGACATCAACCTCAGCAGGGAAGAAAAACTCTGAGGAATTTGAAGGTTCCTCAATCTAAGTAAGCAAATCTATAGAGAGAATGAGCAGATGCTACAGATCAGTCGTGAAGGGGCCAGCATATGCTATGCACATCAGTTAGAAGAGAAGCTGAGGTAATAAAGAAACTAGGAGAACCCCCCGGAGACTTTCATACCTGGAATGAGGACCAGAGTGAGATGGTTTTATAGATCAAAGCCTCCTACAGTCACAAACTACAATTGAAAAGCCAGAAAGGGATGGAGGAGGCCAGGACAAATGGCTAGTTTTTGTTTAAGTCTACAGAATAAAACTGAAAAAAGAGGATGGGAGACTGTTCTGTGAAAACTAGTTTGCTATCAAAAATCTGATGCAGTAGGCAAAAATGAGTAGCTTATCATGGATAAAGTAATGAAAAAAATAAGATTTATTGGTTTATTCTCCACAGTAGGTCACATATGTGTGTTTTATTGATATTCTATCAAAGAAGTAACCATGATGATTCATTTTGAACTAATAATGGAAAAGTGTATACATAGCGCTTCGATGTTGGCTACAGCCTCTGAACAAGCAACTGATGACAGAATGAAATATAGGCTCGGCCTGCGCACTGAATTAGAAAAGAATTACATAAGAACCCATAAGCTTCCAGTTTTTCCAAACCTCTCTTCCACTAACAGACACATGTTGTATATTCTAGCAAGCCCTTTAAAATGGTCCAAAAGACCCATGTGAATCGACAAAAATACAGAAAGAGCACATCCCAAACCACCCAAGAGTTACTGTAGCCATATTTTCCAGTTTATGTGAGCTGTTGGAAATTAAACATGCAAGAAGTCAGTGAAATGAACTGGTTAAAGTTCATCCAGGGTTAGATAGGGGAGCAGAAAGTCCTGCTAAATCAAACCTTTGTAAACACCATTTCCCAGCATTCCTCATCAGGAGATTCCTAGGGTCCATCACTTATGTGCATACATCGGGCAGGGCCCTTCATGCTCAGCTGGGGGCAAACATACAAACAACATCCTTTGTTAGTCATATAGAATTGAACGCTTTGATACAGTGGGTTGTAGAGTTGTGCTTTTAATTAGTATGTTGACTGAGTGGTAACGTTTTTAGACAAAACCATTACAATACAGGGGCTAATTGCATCAGCTGTGCAGAAGTTAGCCTACAATTAGTCTAGTTTTGACATACACTTTTAGATATTTTTGCTTAGCATCATTAATTATAAACATAAGTCTATGTATGAACAAAATATTTATGATAGCTTTATTGTTTATTGCTATTTTTGACAGTTTAAAATGACTGACAAACCAGGCCTGTATTCAGTGAGTCAGTGTGATTCACTGTCAGAGTGAGACTAACTCATCAGCAAGTAGAGGCTGTTTCGTGAATCTTTTTGTCTCACTTATTAAAACGTAGCCAATGTAGCCAATCACAGATATAGCTGTTGATTTCCTGAACACCTGTGATTGGCCACTGCATTCAAGCTCAAGTCAGAATTCACTCACCTCTATCTGCTATCTTTTTTCCCTGCATGCTCGGGAAATCCTCTCATTGTAACAAATTGTAGACATTTCGTAAATAAGAGCTTCACTGATTATAATGGGAACATTGTGAGATTTTATTTTTTAAACAAAACATGCTTATTAATAACAAGCTGTATGCCCCGCTCTGATCCGCAGCTCCACTTGCTCTAGTATATGCACCAGCAGCAGTTGATATATAAATGATAAAATGCACTAGTTTGTCATAAACTTAAGTACAATTGTGGAACAGAGATGTGCATGAACAATCATGAATTAAAAATGTTTAGTCACTTTTTGCTTTTGTATTGCATTTGTATTTCATGCAGTTTAAGTACATCTAAGCTGTAAAAAATTGCTGGGCAAGGTACAGAAAAAAATAATTAGCTAGCCAATAACAACAAGTGTGACAGCTATGGAAAAAGCAGGGCTGCCAACTCTCACGCATTTGACACTTTTCTCATGCTCTCATGCCACACGTCCATTTTCTCACGCAATGAAAAGCACCCTAAGTAGAAAATGTAATAGGATATTTACAAAACAGATTTGGTAAATGCTCCAGTACGTATCTGTGTTTGCGCTCTAGAGAACTTCAAAAGTTTCTATTTACAATGTGTTTTTGTAGCGTTGAGCTATGTAGCCAATCATAGACATATCTGTTGATACTTGAACACTTCTGATTGGCCATTCTGTTCAAATAATCGCCGGATTTTGTTCCGCACACTTGGAACACAATGTACATAAGAGGTTTGTTGATTATGAAGGAACTTTGTGAAATCACGATGAACTGAAGTGAAGTCATTTTTAGTGATTATAAAGGAAGTGCTATTTGTGCAATTTCTAGGCTAAATATTCAGAAACCGTTCAGAGTTTGAATAAAAGATGTTTTTTGTGCTTATCACATTAGTTTTCTGGCGTTGTATAAACGCAGTTGGCTAGCGTCTGCACCAGGGTATTTGTATAAGGTGATCTGATTGGCTGAAGCCTGCCTTGGTGCTTGAAAAGTTGAAAAGTTTTCAACATCTGCTGCGAGCAAAGGACCCAACGCTACGTGACTGACCCACAATTCATTTCGGCAACGCTTGACGTCACTCCATTCGAACATATTGACCTTCCTTTATCTACTTTCTCTGAAAATTAGTTGGCAACACTGATTCAAAGTAAATGAGAGGCGTTGACGCCTTTATGTTTCAGTGCCATAGAGAAACATTGGAAGATCCAAAGCTTTCATCGGTTTGATGATGGTTATGCTACGAAAATGGAAAAACTATATACCTGTGGTACTTGTAACACTGATTCCAGGTATCCTGAGAGGATGGGCAATAGATTTCATTTTATGCAAAATGTCCCTAAGCTTTCAACCCCAATCCCAATGAAGACAAAAACGTTAATTTTCTTGTTGTCATACTCTCATTAAGTTACCATTTTAATATTCTCAAGCAGAACGTTAATGTCATCTTGTGTTTCAGCAAGGTAACGTTATCTCTGGCTAAAACTAGCATTAAAGTTAGTGTGTCCATGCTAACCTACAAACGTAATAGTGGATTGTTCTCACATCGTGTACAGTGAAGGTCAAAAACACATAAACGAAGGTCTACCTTTCAGTGCCTCTCCATATGAAAGTGGTTAAATGTAAATTAATTTAATCGCACACTGCGATGCATAAACAGTGTTGATCCGGGATGTTGTCATCCGCGATTGTGACAAACTCAATATGAGACTTCTCCTGCCTGCATTGTAATCTGTGAACCCTCGCTTCGAGTTACCCCACCATATTTATTTTAAAATCACTTGAATGGTAACCCTTCTGTGTCCAAAATTGTTCAAAAACATTGTGGGAGAAGGTTTTCACTAACAGCAGTCATTGTAAGAGTGTGAGCAGCTCCATTTGTTTGTCCGAGTGAGCAACAGTAACTAAGGGTTAAGGGTCCTATTGACCTTACCGACAGATCAATTGTGTATCTTCCCTATAAAATTCTTCTAAAATGTTACTAACAAAATATTTCTGCCTCATCATTTGACCAAAATCTACATTGGATTGCTGTCAGAAGTTGAAATTTGTAGCATGAAGCTAATTATAGCAATAATTTTTTTGTTACCCAAATATAATTATATTTCATGAAGTATTTTATCAAAGGAAATCACATAAGTTCATAAGATTTTTAATTATAGTAATATAATTTATATTGGGATAAGAGGGATGCAGGGCAAGCCATGTAATGCCAGAGTAAAGTAATGCCACAACTTCCATATCTGTGCTCAGATCACCTTTTCTCATGACAAAATCAGTGTAATGGCAATATTTCCATCCCCTGAATGTACGCTTTTCCATATTCCAAGCTTTCCTGATGCACTGGTGACTTAATGTGCCTGTAGGAGTCATGAAAAATATGAAAATAAATCTAGGAATTATTGGATTGTTCGATTTCAAATCAGTAGGGGTTGAAACATCAAAAGTAACTAGCTGTTTTATGCATGGTAACTGTAATATCATTACTGAAATCTTATTAGTAATTAGTTACGCTACTAATTACTGCAAAAATTAATATTATTAAAGTAACTAGTTACTAGTAACTACTGCCCAACACTGTTCAGGAGTGACATATCCCTCATCCCTCATTCATTTTATAACATGTTTTAACTGTTAAGGGGCCGGGGATCCAAGACAGGTTTGAAAAACCATTAATAAGATTTTAAAAGATTATTTTGAATTGTTAATGTTTTATGCCATTCATTTTATTACCAGTTTTTGCAAAAAAATTGGTCAAAATAGATGTTCATTAAGCAATGTAAATGCAGACTAATTAATAGGAAAATATTTGAATTTTCATGTAAAAATATTTCTTAATTGTGGTTGCAATCATTTACAAAAGTATTGACTAGTAAATCTTACAATTCTCTCACTCTACATTTCTATTCTCGTTGTGGTAAAAAGTTAATAGTTTTGTAGCACTGCAGAACCAGAAATGCAGTACCATCATGACGTTAACTACTAGGCATGTGCAGATGTCAGACCCCCCCACCACCCCCCACATATATATATAATTTTATTTTTTTTGAATATAAAAAGCCCCAAATACCCCCCACCACCCAACCCACTGTGGGAATTCTCACTCACAAGTTGAATTCAAAAGTTGGCAGCACTGAGAAAGCAACATACTATTCATGTATAAATATGTAATACTAAAAATAATTAGCTGTAATTTGCCAATCAAATTCAAAAGGGAAAATAAACCACCAATGCGGTGCACTGAATGATTACCATAAACAGGTAGGACTACTTCAACAATAACACAGTGCTACCATGTTACACACAGAAACGTTAGTCTGGTCAGTAAAAATACACAAACCTGAATGCCTCATATTCAGTGATCTGGTAAATGCAGTGGTTCTGAAATGACTGTCAAATCTGGTTTACTTTCAACATTCAAAAACTATTGAGAATAAATTAGCTTTATGTGCAGTTTTCTTTCTTGTATGTGTGGTGCTTACTAGCCGTTCAGTGACAAGATTTTAAGTGACTAGGACTTAAATTAAATTGTTTGTCCAATGAATTAGTTTAATGAATTCAGAAAACTTTAAATACTGCACATTAATCATATGGACTACCCTAAGAGTAGCCTATTGGATTAGCATTTTGGAGCTTGACAGCTGTACCAGCACTGTCCTCTCATCCTTGTGTTTCACTGAAAACATAAATAAATAAATAAATAAATAAATAAATAAACAAATGTCATACAGGTTTGGAGAAACATGAGAGTATAAGGACAGGATTTTTATTTTGGGTCAACTATACCTTTCATTTATTCATTTATTTTTGCAACACAGAAATTACAGGACAGAACAGAATATTGCTGGCCTAATTACAAAATGTTCATGAAGTTTTGTTTTTTATTTTTTTTGTTGTTCATCAGAAAAAAAACAAAGTTAATATGATAAAATATCAAGCCATAATATATATATATATATAGATATGTAGGCTATCATCCAAAGAAATGTAAGACCCACTTGGTTAATGATAACTGGGTTTGAAACATTTTCCCAAGAGGCTTAAATCGATAAAAGGCATTTTAAGATTAAGAGAGAAAACATAAAACTTGCAAAAATAGCTTCTACGGAGGTTGTATCTGCAGACTTAGGTCAGGAACTGACCCTTTGTAATGACTATTATTTATTTGTTTTGAAATAGTCAGGGGAGAGGGCCAATCTGATGTAAGTGTTTCCTTTGTGGACTGATATGTCCTCAGTCTAGACAGTGTGTTTAATTGTTTGAAAACTAAGATGATAAAATGGCCCATCTAGATAGTGTGTCTTGAGAGTTATATAAACAGAACCAAAATTTACCTTTTATCTGCTGTATTTTTTTTTTCCATAAAAAAGGAATGAATCCATGTTTTTGCAGAATTCATCTGTGGTCCTTCTTTTTTTCTCTTCTGTGTCAGTATTTATTAGGTTATTCTGTTATATCCATAAAATAAGAGGTATCTGGGAATTTTGCTTTGGTCAAGTATGTTCGAGTTAGGAAGTCCACACCAGGACAGACTTGTTTAAATTGGAATAGGTAAATGAGATTTTTGGGATCGCTTTCAGAAAGTTGTATTATTTGGTTAAGAGAAACGAATGTAAAAGAGTTTGTGGAGACAAAGAGTGAGTGGGGTTATTCCAAGTTGAGTACAGTAACTGATACTGAGATGACATGTATGAAAAGGTCCGAAGCAATGGACAGCAGTCTTTGGTGATCTGCTGACTTATGTGCTGATGAAGGTTAGAGATAACCTGATATTCAGTGTGGATCAATATTTCAAGAATAAAGAACATATTGACAACTGGATATCTAAACTTTATGAGGGTCCGAGTTCGAATTGGAGAACATTAGTTTGTGGTCTAGGACAAATACTTCTCTCCAGTCTTGAAGGGGAAGCCTTGACATTTTGTGGTTTAGCAACTCCATGCGTTTGAGAAGAAGGCTCTGACCACTGTGAGGAAACCTCTACATATCCTACGTTTTATAAACATCACCTTTAAAACTCAAATCAGTCCAACAGGAGTTAGAGCTCAGCTTGCATATCTTACATACTTACTGTTTTTTTTTTCTATTTATACGTTTTAAGACCCCATGCACTATTATTAATGTTTTCTGTCATGTTTTTCATGATTATGCCCTAATGTTCTTGAGATCCCAACCTTAAAAGTTGTATTCTCTTAGTATAGGTAACAAAAACAATTTCTAAGCACTAATTATATTACATGGCTATAGAATGTTTGACACGAATAGTGAGTCAAGATGAGCCAATGGCTCAAAGTCAAGATTGCAAGAAATGTATTACTATATTAAATTATTATTGATAAAGATAAGATAAGACAAAAAAAAAAAAAAAAAATATGCATGGCTACTTAGATTTCGATTTCTTGCACTGAAATTAATTTTTCACATCTTTACACTGGTCAGTCAAGAAAAGTCATATTATGCTAAAAAAACAAAAGCTTTTTTAAGTTTGCTATCAAACCATCTGCTTATGATCTCCACATAAATAACTTTCTTAAATGACTTTTAATGAAACTTGCATATTCTCTAATGTTTAGTTCTGTTGTGAAAATGAATTTAAATATATCAATACAGCGACGAGACAGTAAAGGCTATAGAAAATTAATTTAAATATTTTTTAAACCATTGCATCATTTCATATGATTTTCGTATAAAAATGGTTAAATTAATTTAAAATCAAAAGGAACTGTCTGAGCAGCTGTTCAAAAATGAGCCATACAAGAATGGAAAAATTTGAAATCTGATCAGGATGACCCAACATTAAGTTTTCAGGTTGAATGGATGGAATTGTGATAGTGATTGTTGTAGTGATTGGATGAGTGAGTATAGGATGGGGGCTGGGGGAGGACTTGTTGGCTGAGTCACAAACTATTTCCTTAGACTTATGAAAACCATACAGCACAAGGGAAAACCACAGACTGAATCTCCCCCCACCACTCAGCACACTCCTGCCCCCTCTTCCAATAACAAATGTCTGAACCCTCCTTCTCTGTCCCTCTGCTGTAGACAGACTGCAGACAAAAGTCATCTCTTTGAGCAGAGAGACCAGAGGTTTGAAAGAGCTCATAGGTAAATTTAAACATTTAATTAGGTCAGAAAAAAACTGCAGACACAGACATAATGAGAAATACCTCAGCTGTAGAAAACAAAAAAGCAATTATGGGAAACAGGACTGTTGGAAAATGCTGTGCTGCATATCCCTGTTTTTTCTTTGGACTTCTGTATTTGTTTGAAATTTGGTCTAAGGGAGTCATTGGACAAAGCTTGCAGAAGCAAGACGGCGTGTGCAATGCTGAGGGATGCTATACTATTCATCTCCAGCGCAAGAACTTTAGGGAGTCCTGGAGGAGCTGCAAGCATAAAGGGGGGAACCTGGCTACCATTAAACGACCAAAAGAAGCTTCCATGATCCATGACCTCTTATCGTCAGGGGTCAGATGTGGCCCCCGGCAAAGAATCAGGTTGTGGATTGGCCTTCAGCGACAGCCTCGGCAGTGCTCGGTCACACGCCCTTTAAGGGGCTTCACCTGGATCACTGGGGATCAGGAAACACAGTATACGAATTGGCCACGTGGTGACTTAGCCATTGCTTGTGCTGCTCATCGTTGTGTGTTCATTAACTACAACACAGCTGACAAAAGTGGCAACGACAAGAAAAACTTCAAATGGTTTGATGGATCTTGTACAACGGCCGTGGAAGGTTTCCTCTGCCGCTACACCTACCAAGGGATGTGCCCAGCTCTTCAAAAAGAAGGAGGGGGTCCTGCACTCTACACCACCCCGTTTGAACTGGCAAGTACTGTTCTTACTCACATCCCTTTCGGCTCTGTGGCAACTCTTCCATGTCCTGACAGCGACAAGGAAGACCAGTCAGTACTGTGTATGCTAAGAGAGGATGGAAGTGTTGGATGGTCGAAGGATGCACCGCTCTGCACTGACACTCCTATGGACTGGTGCGAACAGGACAATGGTGGCTGTGACCACTACTGTGTTAACTCAGATACCCAATACTACTGTGAGTGCTCTGAGAATTATGTTCTGGAAGAAGATGGAAAGACCTGCCAGCTCTCGGATCCCTGCCACAGCGCCAACTGTGAGTTTGAGTGTGAGTCCACTCCTCAGGGACATCGCTGCAAGTGCCCAGAGGGGTACCTCCTGTCTGGTGATAGTCAGAGTTGTCTTGATATTGATGAGTGCTTGCAAAAACCATGCCCGCAGGAATGCATCAATGCACCTGGTACATTCGAGTGTAGATGCAATGAGGGCTACCTTCCGTCTGAGTTTGGAGAATGTGTGGATGTGGATGAATGCATGGAAGGAAAATGCATTCATATTTGTGAGAACTTGCCTGGTTCCTACACGTGCCGCTGTCATGATGGATTCTCTCCACTCGAAGAAGATCCAGAGCAATGCAAAGATATCGATGAGTGTAAAACTCCAAACATTTGCGATCAGGTGTGCAGAAATTACGAAGGTGGATTTGAGTGTCTTTGTGTGGAGGGTTATATGTTGCAAGAGGACAACTACTACTGTCAGCCGGTCGATGAGAATGAACACTTGATGATGGGATCAGCTGATGCAACACTAAATGATCCCGGCTTGCCTGAACTGATGACAGATGCCAGCCTTCTGGAGTCACTCACAGATTCCCCAAGTGTAGAGTGGCATCCTACTTACCTGAGCTGGTTTACAGAGAAGACAGAGGAAGGAGATGTGACCACACAGTCTGATTTAAATGAGCATGCATCTTCAAACTCACCTTCATCAAACTTTTTGATGGATGCTACAATTTCAGCTGATTCACATATTGAGGATGCACTTGAAGAGGAAATATCAATAGCAACTGGTGATACAGTGGATGTAAGGACTTCAGGAATCAAAGGACCCTCAGAGGCTTCGACATCTATGCCTAGCAGGAAATGGGATTTTGTCATGCTGACTCCTCCAACATCACAAATACCAGAAGCTACATTGGCATCAGGAACAGAACAGCCTCCAGGTGACAGGAAGAAACACGACAAAAGCTGGCTGATTGTGGCACTGCTGGTACCACTATGTGTTTTTATAGTGGTCATGTTAGCATTAGGCATTGTTTATTGCACAAGTTGTGCTGTAAATCCACGGAGCAAAAGCGTCACAGACTGTTACCACTGGACCACCACCTCCAAGCCTGAAAAATCAAGCACAGCAAAATCTTGAGCTTGAGTAATGAACAGTTAACATGGTATTTTTTTCTAAAAGAAAAATAATCAATGACCCTAGACTTCATCAAGCTATTTTGGTGTGATCACACTGATGTCACTTTGGTATTCTGTAGGATCCTGTGGTACATAATGGCAAAATAGTCACTATGTGTACAATTTAACATTCAGACATTCTTTTCAGACAATGGAGAGAATATCAACAATTATTTTCCAATGGAAGTGGAGCAGTAACCCCAAATCTGTAGAAGAGACATTTTTTGGAAAGTGGGACAATGCAACACAATTTAGCATGCATCCCTTTTTCATATAATACAATGAATGAAAATAAAAGAAATAAATAAATAAAAAACAGCTTAAAAGCAGCTTTCAACAGCTTAAATTTAAATGTATTTTTATAAGAGATTTACATATGAAACAGATCTGAGTGCATCAGCTTAAAGGGTTAGTTCACCTAAAAATGAAAATAAGCCCATAAATTACTCACCCTCAAGTCATCCTAGGTGTATATGACTTTCTTCTTTCAGATGAATACAGTTGGAGTTATATTAAAAATTGTCTTTGATCTTTCAAGCTGTTTAATGGCACTCAGCAGGTGTTGCAGTGCATCAGTCCAAAAGAAGTGAAATAAAAAGCACCCATCTTTAATAAAACGTGTCTCACACGGCTCCAGGGGGTGAACAAAGTCCTCCTGTAGCGAATCTATCCATTTTTGTACGAAAAATAACCATATTTAAAAACACAATAATTAATTTAATCTAGCTTGCACTCACTATTGTACAAGGAACTGTTTTCCTTTGCTAAAGTAAGGAAACTTTGCTTCCTTTGCTCCTGTTAACAAACGTTTTGTTTCACGAGACTCACCGGCGCATGTGCAACGCCGACCTCATACGTCATCCGCCCGGAACTGCTTCCGTGTACAACTATTGGCGCATTAAAGTGATTATTACGTTTTGAATATGGATATTTTTCTTACAAAAATGCAACGATTCCCTACAGCAGGAATTTGTCCAACCCCGCAACCCCCCCCCGCCCCCCTTCACTTCTTTTATTTCACTTCTTTTGAACTGATGCACTGCAACACCTGCTGAGTGCCATTAAACAGCTTAAAAGCTTAAGGAGAATTTTTAATATAACTCCGACTAGATTCGTCTGAAAGAAGAAAGTCTTATACACCAATGGTGAGCAATTTATGGGCTAATTTTCATTTTTGTGTGAACTAACCCTTTAACTAACAGTTACTATCAATTCATATTATTTAATAAAAGTTGTTTGACTAATGGTGACTATAACATTGTGGCATTTGCACCAGATATACAGTAATACTGGAGATGTTCATGTTACATTTATTTTAGTATTTTCACCATTGAGGCAGAATTATGATAAGAGAAAAAGAAAACATGTCAAAGAAAAACAGATCAGTAATAGACTAGACATGAGAATACAGAAACAGCTCAGGCATAAAACACTTTCGGCCTCAGTGAAATAGAAAACGAAAGTAAATAAAAGAATGAAAAGTATGGCAACAAGTTTTTTTTAATAGTTGTTATTATTCCATAATAGTATATAACACACCAACAACCATTTGATTCAGCAAGCAATTTACGTTTTCACTGTATCCCACAAAAGTGTTTAACTAGTTATATTCAAATAAATGTCTCTTGCTGTCACAAATATAATCTGATCAACACTTGATCATTTGAGTTCACAATCGCGCCTGCTCCGACAGTGATAGCAGTGAGGAGATGGAGAGCTGGCTTGGCCGTTTTGTGTTGTACTGGCACAGTCCCACCAGCAGTAGTCACTGTATGATATTTTTGAGTTGTTCTATAAACTAACATGATTTCAATAAAAGACACACTTGCACTATGTCAAAGTATTTTTAACTAATTGTTTTTTTCTCTCTCTGTGATTTTCACCAAAAGATTAATGTTTCACCCTTTGAAATATTGTAAAAGTGGTCATTTTGGAGTCTAATGGAGCAACAAAAGCATGAAACTGTATTGTTGACGTCATATGTGGAGTGAGTAGAATCATTATCATATAATGACTGACAGGATCAGTTGAAATATTTGTCTGAATATATTTAAAGGTGCAGTGTGTACATTTTTTAATTCGCAAGAACAACAAAGTGAAGAAACGCGCTCTGTAGAGCAGTTTGTCCGTTTAGGGCTACTGTACAAACATAGTGGCGACTTCCATGTGAGGGGACCCGCGGTGTATGTAGATAGAAATTGCTCAATCAAAGGTAATAAAAACATAACGGTTTATTAAGTAAGGTCTTTATACACCTCTGAATACATAGTAATGTATATTATATTGCATTTCTGTCAATATATCTTTGTAAATATTACACATTGCACCTTTAAAACATGTATTTATTTCTACTTGTGGTCTGTGGAGGCTGATCCATCAAGCAACTGTTTTAAATTGAGTGGCCGCAGACATTAGCAATCTTTCAAACTCTTTAGAAAAGAAACATAACAAACAACACCTAACAGTATAAACTAACTGAAATGACTGCATTTTAAAAACTGGACATTTTTAGAATAACTTACAGTGAATGGTCAGTATTCAATATTTTAAATTTTTTACAGGTCTTTCTAAATGTAGCAGTAAATTCAAGGGGCTTTTGTTGCACAGAGGTACAAATGAAAAACACATTTCTCGACGAGGATGGGATTCGAACCCACGCGTGCAGAGCACAATGGATTAGCAGTCCATCGCCTTAACCACTCGGCCACCTCGTCATATAAACTAAATATATAAATATATATAAAAAATATATAATATGAATTATTTATCACTCAATTCTATTTTTCTTTGGATGTAAATAAGAAAACCTTATCTTACTAAGTAGTTGTTGAAGCACCTCTGTCTCCGTGATATTTTACTAAATCGGTATCACACAACTGTTAGTGCCATTGACTTAATTTACCTGACACAGATAAGCACGTACACTGCTTCATTTTGTACGTAAGTTAATAGATGAAGTTGATAAAATGTGCTTAAAACATTTTTACTTGACATTCGTGATGCCGTGGTCACCTGCTGCCCTCTGCTGGTCAGCCAGACTACTGGCCACATTGATTTATATAATAGGCAGCACATTTATATAATAGTATATACAGATATATAATAGTGACAATTGCAAATTGGCTGTCGTTATTTAAAAAAAAATAAAAATAAATAAGTTTTGTACACAAATGTGAATTTCTGACCAACGTTACTTCCTTAACCCTTTTTTTTTGTTGTTGGTCAAGTATTACAGTCTTATCGGGACACTCATGTTTGCTCCCAGTTTCATTGTGTAATATTTGCCATGTTTTCATACTTTTAGTAACGTGTAGCTTAACAATGTAACTGTAATAATGATGACTACCGTACCGTACTTTGGCATCATCTACATACAATTTGAATCTTTCCGTCCACATCTACGATCACTTACCATTTGAATCTTGAAAGATTTGCATAATTTAAAGGTCTGAAAGGTTTATGAACGTTGTCTTGCATCATGTTTACAAGATAAACGTACAGGAAACGGCTCAAAACAGGCAGAACCATAAAACGCAGTACGTTGTAAACGTCATCCAATGAAACAGAGGCTTTTGTGAACGTGGCCAATCACACGGTGACTTTCCTAGAGCCCCTCCCCCGCGTCGCTGACCATGTGAAGACTTTCCGCGAATTTCAAGCAGCTCAAACCATTTAGGCGCGCACGGCAGCATTAAGCTGGTCTTAGAGACGTAAAAAATTATATATAAAACAGTGGCTTGTTTATTTATTCGATACGATAATGGCTACTCCTCCGAAGAGATTTTGTTCAAGCCTCGACGTTGACCTCAGTTTCGAAAAAAGGGCATTGAAGATCTCAATAGAGGGAAACATTGGTAAGTTGAATTAATTTAGGTTTAATCAACAAAATGATATAACGTTACATTAAATAAAACTCTCTTAATACATCACGTAAGTGTTAACAGCTTAGTTTTTATGAACGAGTTTGAGAGCTTTCTTGTATTGTTTAATACAGTAGGTGCTGTTGGCGCCAAATACTAACGTTAGGTCTATTTTGTAGCGCGAGCCTTGACAGCCGTCGATTATTATTATTAGACTGAACTGTGTTTAAATAGATAGTCTTCTTGCCATATGTTTGGTAATAGAATTGTAAAAAGTATTTTTAAACGTCCTGTAACATTTATTAAAAATGAAGGAACGTATGGTGACCCATACTCGGAATTTGTGCTCTGCATTTAACCCATCCAAGTGCACACACAGTAGTGAACACACACACACCGTGAACACACCCTGAGCAGTGGGTAGCCATATTGCTGTGGCGTCCGGGGAGAAGTTCAGGGTTTGGTGCCTTGCTCAAGAGTCTCACCTCACTCATGGTATTGAGGGAGGAAGAGAGCACTGTACATTTTTTTATCTTTGACAGTGATGCAGAAAACAAATGATGATTGCTTGTATTTATGTTTTGTATTTTAAAACGTCTGTATATATATTTGTGCAACAGCGGCAGGGAAGTCAACTTTTGTGCGATTGTTGGAGCGAGCGTCGGAGGAGTGGGAGGTCATACCAGAGCCCATTGGGAAGTGGTGCAATGTACAAACCACAGAGAATGAGTATGAGGTACAGTATGTCTGTATACAAGATATTTTATTAAGGAAGTGTCTTTAAACTCAGTCTAAAGTTTAAAGTGAGTGATTTTTTAGTTAACGTGAGTGATTTTTTTTTTTTAAATAACCTATCCCCTTCTATTTCTGTAGGAGCTCAGCACTTCCCAGAAGAGTGGAGGCAACCTGCTGCAGATGTTATATGACAAGCCCAGTCGCTGGTCTTACACTTTCCAGACCTACGCCTGCCTGAGTCGCGTCCGTGCACAGCTCCAGCCTCCTTCTGCCAAACTTCAGCAGGCAGAGCAACCAGTCCAGTTCTTTGAGCGCTCTGTCTACAGTGATCGGTACATACATTAAACAGATTGTCCTGAATTTGGAAAAGAGTTTAAAAATGGTGTTAACTTGAAAAAAATTAAAAACGTCTTTAAATCTCCAGATATGTGTTTGCCTCTAACCTCTTTGAATCTGGAGATCTGAATGAGACTGAGTGGGCCATCTATCAAGACTGGCATTCATGGCTCCTCACTCAGTTTGAGTCCCAGATTGAGCTTGATGCCATGATCTATCTCCGTGCTGATCCCGAGGTAACACACAGCTCCTTACATGGCGCATGGTTCACCTGTAGTAACATAAAAGTGATGTAAATGTGAGAATTTTATGATGTATTGATTGAACACGTGATCTACAGAGGTGTATGCAGCGTCTTCAGTTCAGAGGACGAGAGGAGGAACAAGGAATTCCCTTGGACTACCTGGAGAAGCTTCATTATAAGCATGAGTGTTGGCTGTACAACCGAACCACAAAGTTAGTGATCAACTTAGTATGTGCTGAAACTTGTATTTGAGCTGTTTTTCATTGTTTGAGTATCTAAATGTGTATTTCGTCATGTACAGGTTGGATTTTAAGTATCTTAAAGACCTTCCAATACTGGTCTTGGATGTTAATGAGGATTTTAAAAATGACAGAATTAAGCAAGAAGGTATTACTGATAAGGTACGTATACTTTATATGGATCTATGGACAAATAGCATAATTAAGAATTCTGCCTCTTATAGTAAAGTGTTTTAGAACTGCCATGTTTGGACATGATTTTACATCGTAAATAATTTGTTGTTGTTTTTTTGTTTCCTTTCAGGTAAAGGAGTTTTTGAGCACCCTGTAGCCTATAAATATACATTAATTTGTGTCAATCATGTAAACTGGTCATTTATCACTATTACTCTGGGGATTCATGCCTGGGAATGAATTTGTGATTTTATTTTTTAGCTTATTTTATATTTAGCTTGTTGTACATATGTATTTCTTTGTATATTAAAACATCATTTTTACAAAACATTGTTTTAAACTCTTCTGTGATGAACAAATAACATATACAGTAACACACAGGAGATTAATATTTATGTACGGAATGTCTAAAAGTTGACAGTTAATGTTACAGGGTTCTCACAGCCATGAAAAAGCTGGAAATGTCAGCGTTTACTAAAAAAGACATGGACATGAATAAAATCTAAAAATTCCTCTCGTTATTCTCTCCTCTTAAAGATTTCGTCTGATAGAAATTACTCTTTTTGAGTGCAGCCTCTAAAATGATGTTTTAAAATAGAATCTTTTTCCTGTAATTACAAGCAACTGGAAATGTCATGTAAATTAGCTGGTCAAATGTGTGGGAAGAATATGTACTGGAAGATGTACAGCCTGAATAGAGAGAGAAAAATAAAATGGTTTCATAACCATTAATTTCTTCAGCTTTAGACACAATTCTCTCCACTTTGCCTTATGACTAGTTGCCCAAACTCTTGCTCCTGTAATACAGGCTGTCAGAACACTCCAGTGAGAACCTGATGGCTCGCTCTGTTTTTGAGTTTTGGCAGTCATGGCCTAATGGTTAGCGAGTCTGACTTATAACCCAAAGGTCACAGGTTCGAGTCTCGGTACTGGTGGCAGGGGGAGTGAATGACCAGTGCCCTTTTTGACCTTCATTACCTTGACTGAGGTGCGACACTTGAGCAAGGCACCAAACCCCCAGCTGCTCCCTGGGCACCGCAGAAAAAATGGCTGCACACTGTTCTACGGTGGGTGTTCACTACTCTCTGCTGTGTATGTGCACTCTGCAGAGTACAAGTATGGGACACCATACTTGGCCACATGTCAGTTACAGTTTCATAATCAGCTTTCATGGTCAATGTAGGCAACCCATTTAAGACTAGTTTTAAGGTTAATTTTATATACGTTCAGAACCCCATCATTTAAATCAAAATTGAACAAATGTCACTTTTTTTTGTTTGACAATGCTTGTAAATGGTTTAAATGTCAAACTGTAATGATATGTCTGCATGACATTGAGAAACAATTAAAAAAATGCCATTATACATGAAATGCATGCATTTAAATTAATTTACATTAATAGCATAATCATGGTATATACATATGTCAATTTAAGGTTGTATATGTATATATTCATATTTTAGTCACAAGTGAAGAGTGAACAAAATATGAAACTTTGTTAATGACATTATGAATTCACCTACAAAACCAATATCTGCAGTGAAAATAAGCAATTATATGATAAGAAAGTGAACTAAGCATGCAATTTTTAAAAATATCACCTAAAAAAACTTTCACATGTAAAAAGAAACCAAAACTTTTTTATTATTATTAAGAATAATGTAACATATGCTTTCATTGGACTCTCAATCACAATAACATAAAGTCATACATTTTATATGAAAGTGACTCACAGCTTCTATACCAAAATAAAAGGGTAAATATATTTATGCAGATGAATATGACAAAAATATCCCTATGCAAAATAAAATAATTTCCAGAAAGAAATTAGAATATTGCCACTAGATACAATATATTATTACTCTTCTCCGCATATTTTATAATGTTTACACAATATCAGATACTCATCAAAAGAAACTACAAGTCCCATAACTAAATCTTTGACAGAAATCCGGGTATTGCTTCACCCAGGTCGGTCGCGCCCTCCTATGAACTGTTATTGACACAGTTGTCCTAACATGTTAAATAATAAGAGTTGCCTAATATCGAACGCAGAGATGACAGACTTTTAACTGTCAACATTAGATATTATATTCATAAAAGAATTCGACAGTTGGTGACCGACTATTATAATGCATCTTCCAATGCATTACAGTAAACATGACACCTCGAAAATTCACAAAACTTCCTAAATATGATTCTGAAAACAAATTAACCTCTACTTTCTCGAAAAAGACACAAATAGGCGTATCGAGAGGGCGGGAATTAGTGACAAGCGTGGCCGCGTCCAATCGTCTTTACTAAATTATGTTTCCTGACGTTAAATCTTAAAGCCCTCTTGTAAACCAACCTTGACGTCGCGTGCTTTCGCTCGAGTAGCGTGTGATGCAGCCAATCGGGATCCAGTACTTAACTCTCGTGCCCAATAGCCTTCGCATATTTTGAACAGGGGCGGGACAATACACAAATGGATCGAAGCAGGGTAGGTTGTTAGAAAGTTAATGGCTTGGGGGAAAGAGATTCTCTTCTCGCTTCAGGAGAGTTTGAGGATTTTTCTGAAGTGAAACGTAATTATTTTATAACAGTATAACCCCAAAGAAAGTGAAGAGACAACATTACCTTCACAAACAGACGTATTATATAGGAAAGTATGCAGGATGCAGTAGCCGGGACGGCAATGCTGACGGACGGCTTCGAGGACGAGATTGACTCGGTGACTCCGCGTTCCCCTGCGTTAGGGATGGGGGTTGGAGCTACACCAGGAGCCGGACTCGGGGGCCTCGGGATCGGCGTCGGTGGCAAGAAAGTCCGCTTGTTCGGCGAGGCTGGCGGGCCCACCACAGACAGACTTGATTTCAAGCTCACAGCGGCCGCGGTGCTGTCGTCAGGCCCCGGATCCGGCAGCGACGAGGATGAGGTGTCTGAGGTGAGAGCGAGTCAGGCAGCAGGAAAGTGTGTGTGTGTGTTAGCTGACATGCTAACGCTAGCCTTAATAGGCTTCATTCCCAACCCACCAAAACCCTGGAATTAAGCACATCATAAAGAGGCCGACTTATCACGTCCCATTCTTGGCAACATTTACACAACCACACTCTTGCGCGGAGCGCCGTTTGCAGCCCTGAGCGCGTTTCTCCCGACCCACGTTGCCACTTGCGTTCTAAATAGCTCAAATTCTGGCGAGTTAGCTTAGCTTAGCACGGGCTCAGAGACGAAGGCTGCGATTTGGGCCTACAGAGAACATCAGGGGGCAACGCCGTCGTCTGCTAGTTAGCCTTCCCGAAACCATTTCACTGCGTTCAAGCACTTAAGTTTACACCCTTTACAGTGTACCTCGCCACATGTCGCGTCTCAGTGACAGACATTTTGAAGGATCTAAGTTAGAATTGTCGCTAGCCGGGGAGCTAAGTGGATCTGGGTACGTAACTAAATATTAGCTGGAAATATTAGCTGTTTAGCAAAGCTTATCTGCGTGACGGTACCCCGCCAGGCCTTTGCACTGTGTTGGTAAACTTGAGATCTGACATCTGTGTCATATTTGTGTCTGTAGGTGCAAGATGTTACAACGTTCACATTAATCTGAGTGTCAGCACTAGTACTCGGGCTTCAGTAAATGTATCTCCACTACAGCTTCTGAAATTTCATGTGACGCAAATGTTAAAACGATAAGCTTTTAAGTTTAGATTTTTCTTCCTCGGTGTGAGTGAAACAATCATTTGGCATTATGATTATGAAGCGTGGCGCTGGGTTTCAGGGCAACTTGTCATGCGGGTTAGTCGTCATACATCAAGATGCACCTGTTGGGTCCTGTAGATGTTTAATTCTCAATCCCATTTAGTAAGTTTTTCTAAAACTGCAGCCATTTGTAGAATTAGGGGTATACTTCCATTTTATTCAAGATTTTGTGATAGGCAAACAAGATTCACTTTTGTTGACACATGTCAGTCGTTTTCCAATCAAGAGTTGCATGCTGAAAAATTAATGCATATTTGTATGGGTGGGTGATATGACCAAAAGCAATCATGATATGAGTAATTTTATTTCATGATAACATATCACAATATAGTTGTTTTTGCATATAAAAAGTTTGTCGTGATCATCAATATTTTAGGTGTAATTAAAATGATTCTTAAATTCTTATGATGTTGCTAAAAAAAAGAACATTATTTTATGTATTCGGTGTAATGAAGTGTTCATGCGGTTTAAGGTTTAAAAAAACACATTATTTTCCACATACTGTACATTATTGTTTCTCCTCTATGCCCTGCCTTTCTGAAACGCATCAATTTTTACAAAGCTCATCGGTCTGAGAGTGGGGTGTGTTCTGATTGGCTGGCTATCCAGTGCATTGTGATTGGCACAATACCTCAAGCGAGTGACGGAAATGTTATGCCCCTTACCATACTGTGATGCTGTGTCCCGGTGCGACGAGACAAACCAATAAAACCCATTACAAACGAGGCATTTGTTACATCCAGTGGGGACATAATTACTGATTATAATGACGTGTACTGTTTTTTTTTAGGTATTGCGTTGCGTATCGCGCAGTGTAAACATAAAACCATGTCTGCATTTGTGATTGGCGAAACGACAAACAAGCGCTACTCTACACTGCTTAAAACTTGCGTTTGAATCATCAGTGGCAAATCCTTTAAATATGAAAACTTCCAGGCTGTGAGTCAGAATTATTTGTCAGAAAACCGGCATTGTAGGCTGCTCTTCCTCCGTGAAATGCGTTGCACACATCTGAATATTTGGTTTGAACTGTTCTGGAACAGTGTTGTAAATACAACTTAACCACTGATTTCTAGTTGTGTCCTCTTTTGGAAGGCCAAACAAAGTAGTTTCGCTTTCACAACGAAACACACAGGGTCTCCACAACATGGCAACAACAATACTACAGCGAGAATCAAAGTTATGCCTTCTTTCTTTGCGTGAACATTTGGGCGGTGTTATGCAAATCTTCCCACATCGTGACGTAGACATGTGGGGGCGTGATAGAACGAGGCGTTTTAGGAGTGCGTGGACGAGTCTTAAATTTTATAAAGAATATCTCTTTGGGTTTGAGATTTTAGTTTTTGCAACTTTACAGATCTTCTTTATTCACCAAGAGTTTGTAACACTCCAAAGAGAAAGAAAAACTTGAAATCGCATCATATGACCCCTTTTATGGCAATTTCGATATCAAAGAAACTATTTACGAACAATAGGACAAATACAAGAAAACCGACACAAATGAAATAACATGCTTTAAGTTTTTTAGGTTGCTCTGTAGCATGCAAATACCGAATTGAGTTCTCTTTTTTTTCTAATTGCATGTTATTATAAACATTTTATCCATACATATGTTTGTTTGTTTTTCTTTTTTTTTTTCAAGATGTTTTGACCTTATAATGTTTAAAGGATTAGTTCACTATTTCCTGATAATTTATTCACTCCCATGTCATCCATGATGTTCATGTCTTTCTTTCTTCATTTGCAGAGAAATTAAATTTTTTGAGCAAAACATTCCAGGATTTTTCTCCATATAATGGACTTCTATGGTGCTCAACTATTTGAACTTCCAAATTGCAGTTTCAGTGCAACTTCAAAGGGCTCTACACGATACCAGCCGAGGAATAAGGGTCTTATCTAGCGAAATGGTCAGTTATTTTCTTAAAAAAAATGTGTATATACTGTTTTACCTTTTTTGTAAGCTTATGGCTTTGTACATAATGGATCGGTACTTCTGCCTTCATCACGCGTGACCTTTCCAACGTGACTACATTATGCGTGAGGTCGCAAGACGAGCATTTGTGGTTAAAGTATATCAATTATTTTTTCAGAAAGTGACAGATCGTTTCGTTAGCTTAAGACCATTATTTGGCTGGGATTGTGTAGAGCTTTTTAAAGCTGAACCGAGTGTGTAAGTGTAATTTGGACCTTCAGCCCTTTGAGCACCATTGAAGTCCATTATATGGAGAAAAATCCTGGAATGTTTTCCTCAAAAACCTCAATTTCTTTGTGACTGAAGACAGAAAGACATAAACATCATGATTGACATGGGGGTGAGTAAATTATCAGGAAATTTTTATTCCTGAAGTGAACTAATCCTTTAATCAAAATGTCATAACTGGATCTTCTGGTGAAAACTAATGGCTTCTCGCTGATGATGTATGGTGGACTTCTCCAATCATTTAGTCTGCCTAAACCCAGACCCTGGTTCATCTGCTTCCACTTTTAAAGGCAGTGTCGACATCTCAAAATCCAATTAACAAATGATGCACAGAAACGAGTCCCATCCTTCATTTTTAATTTTTAGTTTTGATAATCATTTCACTCAAATGCATGTCACAAAATGGAAGAAAAGGTCACCACTCATATTTTCTTTTGACTTTAAACTGGCAAGTCTTAAAGGGATACTCCACCCCAAAATGAAAATTTTGACATTAATCACTTACCCCCATGTCGTTTCAAACCTGTAAAAGCTTTGTTTTTCTTCGGAACATAATTTAAGATATTTTGGATGAAAACCGGGAGGCCTGTGACTGTCCCATAGACTGCCAAGTAAATAACAGTGTCAAGGTCCATAAATGGTATGAAAGTCGTCATCAGAATACTCCATCTGCCATCAGACGTGCAATCTTGGTTATATGAAGTGTCTATGGGACAGTCACAGGCCTCCCGGTTTTCATCCAAAATATCTTAAATTGTGTTCTGAAGATGAGTGGAGCTTTTACGGGTTTGGAACGACATGGGGGTAAGTGATTAATGTCAAAATTTTCATTTTGGGGTGGAGTATCACTTAAAAAATATGTGTAAATAATAGGCTTTCATGGTGACACATGAACATAATGGTAATTTCTACTAAATTTCTACTGGTTTGTGTTTATCAGTATATCGGTCACCCTAATTACTTGCTCCACTTCCAAGCGTGCAGACTAGTTAAAAAAAATGTCTTCTTGTTTGCCAATAAACCATAAGCCTTTTTTTTTTTTTTTTTTTTTTTTTATATATAAAGTAAATGACTGAAGTCAAATTGAGTTATTGTGAGCCAGCATGATTGCAAACATATACACTGTTGCATTTCAGAGTTGCATGTGATCCCCCCCCCCCGGGCCCCCCTCTGTCTGGAGTACAGGGGTGTGTCTGCTGCCTTTTATAACTTCTAATGGGTGCCCCCAGCCAGTGTTGTTGGTATTTGTTTGGAATTTAGGGGGAGGGTATTAAAGTCTGTGGAGGTAGACAGAGCTGGTGACAGACTCAGGTAGGACCCACAATCCTATGAATTCCAGGTTTCTGCTTCCACTTCCTGTTAGGTCACAATGTGTCATGAGTCAGTCTGCCCTATTAACTTAAATTAGACTGTAAATATTTTTGGAAATGTAATTATAAAAACAGGGCTCGCAAGGCATTCTTCAGCTTTTGCTAGCCCAAAATTACTTTAACTAGCCCAAATAAAAAAAGACATTGGCTGAACTTTACTGTAGACAAATCAGCATGATCAGAAAAAAACTAGTAGCGTATAGGGATGTAACGATTCACTAAACTTACGATGTGATAAAATTCACAATACAGATTACACAATACAATTTTCTTACAATTTATATATTTTTTTTACAAAATGAGATTTAAGACAAATTATAAATATAAATGTGTGCTTTTTTCTCAGACAAAATGCCTGCATATTTCTTTGTGAAGTTGAAATGTTAAATTAAAACTAGCTTAATGAATGAGTGTGCGCAGAAACCAGCATGCTAGCTCTGAATAAGTGCGAATGTTTAAATTGGCAAGACTTAGAAACAAGTGCAAATGATCAACTAAGATCTGTTTCACCCCTACAAACGAGTAAGCAATGCGATTTAAGTTAGGAATTTTATATCGCTATTCAAGATATAAAGGCAGGGCGGTGATGCATTTTGGTAGCCTGACTGGAAGACCAATAGCCCCGGGGCGTGGGCTAGGGCTGGGCGATATATCTAACGATATGATCATGCGCATCTAGTCAGTAAATCTGGTTCCCTGATTAGCGCTAAATCGCCATCACCTGCTTTCAAATGGAGCGGCATGTAATAGACAGAGCCGTAGATCACTGACAAGCTACGCTATATCGCGTTCATTATCCCAGATGAATCGCCTTCGATAATCAACGCGATATTGCGTAGCTTGTCAGTGATCTACGGCTCTGTCTATTACATGCCGCTCCATTTGAAAGCAGGTGATGGCGATTTAGCGGCTATCAAGGAACCAGATTTACTGACTAGATGCGCATGATCATATCGTTAGATATATCGCCCAGCCCTAACGTGGGCTAGTGATTTTTGCGAGACCTGGAAAAACAAGTTTAGTCATTCAACCAAGACTATAGCTGAATTAGGATACTTAATCTGACCTGAATGCTGGATCATGTGATAAATTGTTACATCCATGAGATTACAGGGCAATTGAATGCATTTTAGTCACATTTAAATTCTTGAGATTCTCTTTGCTTGTTTTAGTCCTATATGGAATTCTGCAGTTGTTTGTAGTCATAAATTTGCATAGCCAGGTTCAGTTTTGTAGTTTAATTGTGTGTTACTTAAAATTGTGACATCCTGACTTGTTCTTCCAGTATAGTCCTCTATTGCAATCTGTATGCATGGTTCTGGAATACCTGGGAATGTCAGGGAATTTCAGAAGTTTAAAAGTCATGAAAAAGAATGAAATGTTAAAACGTCATGAAAAATTCTATAGGAAACATACATTTTGTAGTTGCACTCAGCTTTAATCACTCCTCGTGCATGTGATTCTTTTAAAAAGATTAGTCCACTTCTGGGAAGCCTCTATATGCCCTATATGAAGAGTCACAGAAGTGATATTTTTGGTTAATTCAGAGAATCTGTTAAATCAAATCAAAGTTAAATCAGAGTCAGACAAATGTCTGATGAAAAGAGCAGCATACTTGTAGCGGACAGTTGACCTATCGTAAGCCCCGCCCCCCTTCGTTACTGTTGAGAACTCAGACAAACAGTTGCTAACTGTCTTACAATGACAGCTGTCAGCGAAAACCTTGTCCTAGAAGGACCACCATTCAAGTGTGACTTAAATATGCCATTGAGGGATATATAAAAGATTTTAAAATAAATATTGTGGGCATTAATTTGGAAGCAAAGGTTTACAGATCACAATGCAAGCGGGAGAAGTCTCATTCTACGTTCGTCACAATCATGGATGGCAACATCCCGGATCAACACTGTTCATGTATGGCAGGGTACGATTGAATGAATTTGCATTTAACCAGTTTAATATGAAGAGACAGTGAAATGTAGACCTTCGTTTATGTGTTTTTGACTTACACTGTACAAGAAGCGAGAACAGTCCGCTATTTAGGTTTGTACATTAGCATGGACTCACTAACTTTAAGGTTAGCTAGTTTTAGCCAGAGATACCTTGCTGAAACACAAGATGACATTAACGTTCTGCTTGAGCAGATGAAAATTGTAACTTAATGAGAATATGACAACCGGTAAACTGGGGGTGAATGCTTAGTGACGTTGCTCTGTTTTGTTTGGGTTTAGGAAATAGAATAAAATGAATTCCATTGCCCATCCTCTCAGGATACCTGGAATCATGGTTACAAGTACCTCAGGCACACATTGTTTTTCCATTTTTGAAGCGTAAACCCCATAAAAATGATGCAAGCTTCGGATCTTCCAACATTTCTCTATGGTGCTGAAACCTAAAGATGTCCGACTTCCACTCCCTGTGCAATTGATACTCGACTGCCATTGGCTCATCTGCATTAGAGGGGAGGGGCTTACAGATAGGTCACTCGCCCATTTCTGCCCTCTTGTCAAAATGCTAGACAAAAAAAATCCCAAAAAGTTTAGGATTAAAGTTTGTTACATTTTGCTAAGTTTTTCCTCATCTACAGAATCCCTTAGTAGGGTCCTTTCATCCTAACGTCTTATGGGCTCACTTAACCTGTAGAATTTTTGCTTTATGTAAACTTGTAACATAAAAGGGTATTTCTTGCAAGCCTATGTTGGTGTGTTGTATTTTCCTATCGCATATATTTAATGACCAACACACAGTTCTCATGACTGTGGCCTATGACACAGCATGTGTTTCCTAATTAATTGCATATTGCTGTCTGAAGCGGGAGTCAACTGTATTGTCGCTACATGTTAACTCCGTCTTCAGGGAAAACTGTAGATATAATCATAGTAACAAACCTGCTAATAGGGGCTGGCCGATGTGGCCAAAAATATTATAATGATATTTTTTTTCCATATTGTACAATGCAGTGTTTATCATTAATTTACCGTTAATAGGGAAAGAAATGCTTTCCACATATTTTAGATCTTGAGAATGAATTTAAACAATTAAAGGTGCCATAGAATGCAAAAATCACTTTCATAAGGTGTTTGAACACAGTTGTGTGGCCGCAGTGTGTGAAAACAACCAGCCTATAATGGTAAAAATCTACCCACTCATTGTTTTATAATCCTAATAAATCATAATCAGTCTCTCCACACTATCACTACTTTGACTTCATAGTCGGGGAAAGTCCCGCCTATTTGTGACACTCTCTGCCCTATTAGCATATACACAGCCCTGAGTGAGAAACAGTGGACGCCATTACTGTTTTCTTGCTGTAGCTGCTGGAGGTACAATGTCAGCGCCAAAGAGTCATTAAAACTGTTGTGTGTTGGGATGCACCAACGAACATAGGAGTCTCTATGGGCCACGGAGGACACGGTGGTTAAATTTCATTTTCCCGGAAAAATTTCCAGTTCCTACCAATATCCAGCAACTTCGCATATCCATTGAAGAGGAGTGGACCAACATTCCACAGGCCACAATCAACAACCTGATCAACTCTATGCGAAGGAGATGTGTTGCACTGTGTGAGGCAAATGGTGGTCACACCAGATACTGACTGGTTTTCGGACCCCTCGAACCCCCCGTTACTGTAAAACTGCACATTTTAGAGTGGCCTTTTATTGTGGCCAACCTAAGGCACACCTGTGCAATAATCATGCTGTCTAATCAGCATCTTGATATGCCACACCTGTGAGGTGGATGGATTATCTCGGCAAAGGAGAAGTGCTCACTAACACAGACAGATTTGTGAACAATATTTGAGAGAAATAGGCCTTTTGTGTGCATAGAAAAAGTCTTAGATCTTTGAGTTCAGCTCATTAAAAATGGGGGGAAAAACAAAAGTGTTGCGTTTATAATTTTGTTCAGTATATTTAGCATTCAATAGTAATATGTTTGTCATAATTTCTTAGTTAAACCAAACTTTTAATTTGGTGGGTTGTTGTGAAGATCTTAAGAGTTTCAGTTTGTATCGACGGTTGTTTTTCTCAAATGAAATGGTGAAAAGCTTGTGAAGTGACTCTCAGAGCAGCTCTGGAGATGAAGTTCAGTGTCTGCTGTCTCAATTAGTGTTGTCACGGTACCAAAATTTCAGTATTTTGTACCAATACCAGTGAAAATCCATGGTTCTCAGTACCAATTGCGGTACAAAAGCAAAACACAAAAACATGCGAATTAAAAAATTTCACTATACTTTCATTTAATCCAAACTGTGTACACATTTAATTTTAAAGGGCTTTTGAATTTTAAAGCCAAGAATAACAACTTAGTTAGCTTAAAGGCACAGAACTTATTTTCTGATTGATATGACAGTTAACCATTTGTACATTCTGTAACATGCATATTTTAGATTCACAATTCATTTAAAAGCCTCTGGTGTGTTAAAATAGTAAATATCATGTCCTCCTGTTTTTTTTTTACCCTAATAAAAGTTATAGGAGCATTAAATAGTTAATAAAGAAACTTCATTCTAATGCTCATTATATTAGCGTTAGCCCCGCTTATGCTAACGGTTAACTACTCTAATAACAGCGTTAATTTCAATCCTACATTCAAATTAAAATATTTAATAATATTCATAACAGAACGTGGTGTTTCCCACAGCCTTGAACTCTATTTGTGGCGGCATATATATGCAAATTCATTCTCTGCCAGCAGGAGGCGTTTGTTGAGCGGGAGAGAGAGAGGTTTCCCCAGTAACGGCTGTAATCAAATAAGCGCTGAGCCTGCGCTCACAAACGCTGCTCAGGCATTACAGGCAAGATGAAATAAAAAAGACATCCATAATTTTCTGAAGACAGTCGGTTTCCTTCAGAAATAGTGATAAATAAAAAACATCTGCACCGGGTTTCGACTTTGACACGTGCAGTGAACGAAGTCAAAACCTTTTGGAATATCTATTTGTGGCGGTGAGTTTTGATATTGTGGCGGGCCGCTGAAATGAATTAATGTATGGGAAACACAATGAAACTTACCTGCTTGAACTTTCATTTGTTCTGGGTGTCTGTCTTTAAAGTGTTTTGTTAGTTTGGTGTGTTTACTCCTTTTGATGTCACCACGTCTCAGTGCATGCTTTTATGAAGAGAGCACTGACCTTCACCTTTCGGATAGCGCATCAAGAACCGAGTTGACCGGGTACTGTGTACCACCGGTACTTAAACCTGGTACCGTAACATTTTAATTTTTTTAGTGCCGACTTGGTACCGAAGTACCGGGTCTTTTGACAACACTAGTCTCAATATGAAAACACTGTGAGTGTGATGTTTGTTTGAGTTTTTGTAGTAGATGGAACTGCGACACTCATTCACACAGAACATGCAGACTTATTAGCGACATGCACTGACTGGCTGTTGCCACATTTATTTCTGCTGTTAGATTAATCCAAATTAAGAGAAATTGTCCAGAGTGTGTCATCATTATCAAAAAAATAAAATTTGATATTGTTTATCGCCTAGCCCTACCTGGCAATCCTTATAACCCTCTAGTTTAGGTCCTGTCTAGTGCAACATTGGCTCCCTGTGTCTAACATTTTAACTTAACATTTGACTTAGGACTGCACGATAGTGGAAAAAACTCGCATTGCAATATTTTTTTTTCAAATCAGTATAAAAAATAAACAAATTACAAGCATAGCTAAATAACAGAACAAAGATATAAATGAAATAAGGAGTGCTTTATATTTTTCAGTTAGGCTAAGTCTAACAGTATTCAGGTACAGAAATTGATTAATCAAATGTAAAAACACTGCATAGTTTTCACTATAAATTAAACAAATCTGTTAAAGCTACAAAAGAGATTTTTCTTTGTTTTTGTTGTTTAACGTTTATGACCGAAAAAGCAACAGGAACATTAAACTGCTGTGAACCAATATACTTTTACACATCCATTTTCTTTCTCAATTGTTTACCTTCATCTAAGCCATAAGCAACTGTTTACAAGGATACTTGCAAAGCACAGTATTTCAAGCACAAATAGATGCAGAAGTGAACAGAAATCAGTATTCACGTGCATCTGCGTGGCTCTCACCGCATCTACACCGACATGAGCAGCACTGCGTGACAAAATACAATAGAACCCATTATAATCAGTGATGCTGTCTGTCTGCACTGGATGCAGCGCAGCACGACAAATCCCTGACAGTAAACTGATGCCGTGTTCTCTTTGACATACTGACACAAAGTTCAAATGATTGGCAATGGTCGCTTTGTTGCATTAAGTGTAGACAGACTTTGGGGCCGTTCACATGTCGCATCTAAAAATGTGTGGCAAACACCAGTCCCGTTACTTTCTCCAACTTTCCAAAGCGATCGGGAGCTTGCGCTTTCGTGGTGGCTGCCGTTGCTAACCGACCGTGACCTGCGCTCTCCACGACGATGCAGAAGTTTCAATAAAGGATAGATGGATTTCCAGCACTGCTACTAAATTTCTGTAAAATGGGTTTCTCTGTACAACTGTCGCGTCCGGTGTAGACACCGTGTCTGTGTGTGAGCAAAGAAAACAATTCGTATAAATATAACGACCAGTATACCAGGGGTGGAGCTAGACATTATAAAGATTTGGGGCTTAGCCCAAATGTAGTTGGACCTAACCCCCCCCCCCCCCCATTATATAATATATGACGCTTTATGGGCTAGCCTATGTCAAGAACAGATGTCAAATTTCAAAAAGGTGAATAATTATCCATAATAGGTAAAAATTTCGCCATAAACAACTTTACTAATCTTAAAAACAATTTTGTTATACTATGCTGCTGTGAAGTTCATAGAATTAACCCAAATTCACCCAAAATTGAACGTTTTGTCATATTGTTCCAGACATGAGGGTATGTATATAGGGCCCTATGAAATCCGTTTTATTTTTTCCCAAATTCCATTTTATTTTTTTCCAAATTCCGTTTGGAATTTGCCGATGGCTGACAGACATCACGATGTAGAGCCGGCATCTTGATTCCTCAAAGCCCCCACCCCCTCTTCTGCAATCCGCCGCATCCCAATTCCGTTAGGAAAAAAAAATAATTAAGGGTTCTACGGAACCCCTAAAGGGAATAAATAGCCTACGAGATGGGATGTTAAAAAAATATAAATTTCAGTACTTTCTCTCGCAATTATATCTTTGGATAATTATACTGTATATAAATTGCGGGCATCAGGGAGCCACTACTAATGTGCAGGGCATTGAAACCGCTTTCGAATGCATGCTCTCAATTTAATTTCTCTTTTGAGATTTGCGATCACACGGACTCTATACTATGGAGTGGCAGTACCTACCACACATTTACAAGATTAGATATTTGTCAGTGGTGCTCAGTATCTGCAAATAATTCGCCATTGTCCTAGGAGTCATTTCTTCTTACTCTGTGTGGTTAGTAAACTTTCATGTACTGAAATGTAACCGTCTACTGCTAGCAAGCGGCTAATCATGTCCCTTTAGTTGCTCCATAGAATGAAGTGGTTATTTTTTAACAAATGGTTATTTGTTTTCCGTGCCTTTCTGCAAACGGATTCACGCTTTGGGCACACTTCCTAACCCCGCCCCCCCCGATGTCATTGTCCATCACAATGTTTCACTGTAGACATTGCCCAATGCCAATTTGGTAGACATCTCCCAACCCTTATGGAAGTCAAATACCGTCAACTGGCTGATTACCAACATTCTTCAAAATATCTTCTTTTTTTTTTGTTCAATAGAAGAAAGAAACTCATACAGGTTTTGAACAACATGAGTAACAACCCTCTACATTGAGAGTAAATCACTCGCATATGCGACTAAATCTTCACTCTGGGTGACTAAATGATGTCTAATATTATCCAATGGCTAATAAATTCATATTACTCACCAGTAGTGTTGCTTTCGTCAACGAAAATTATGACTAAATATCGTCGTCAACGAACCTTTATCATGTGACGAAAACGAGACAAGATGCAATGTAAAATGCTGGTCATGTGACGATGACTATAATTAAATGTTTAATGCAATATCGTTGACAAATAAAAACGAGACTAAATGTGGGTTATAAAATAAAAACTATGCTAAAATGTCTCTTCATTTTCGTTTACCAAAACGAGACTAAACTAAATGTTTTAACGTTATTTTGTCTCGTTTAGTCATTATTATTATTTTGCAGTATTTCTGTTTCCTTTGTCTCACTGCACAGACACGACTGACGTCACTTCCTCAAGTCCCACTCGCGGCATTATTTAGAAGATGACAACAAACAAAGTTAAGCGGGATTTATTCTTTCGCCTGGCTCTGCTGACTGCGAGCGCACCTTCCCAAATGGCTGAGGCTTTTATACTTGTCGCGTTCGCCGTTGTTCTATTATTTGAAACGACAGGGGAGCGATGAGGAGTAATTGTCCTCTAAATTCGTTGGGAATCTCCGGTGAGAAGTCATTTGCCAGTACAAGTTTTGTGTTTCACACAAACGCCGACACAGACTTGCATGTTCGGCTAGAATCGCCCTGAACTCGTGCATGTTCGGATGCGGAGCTATGCGGAATGTTACAAAAAATGCCGTGCACTCAGCCATGCAAATAGTTCGCGCGCACTTAAAGCGAACTTCCGGCAACACCGCGATGACGTCATATTTTCCACGCTCACCCAAACGAAATTGCGTACGTGTCGAGTATAAATCAGCCTTAACACAGAAAAAGGGACCGATGGCCGGCCAACCGGGGTTCGTCTTTGGGAGAAAATTTAGCAGATTATTATTTTTTTGTTTTAATTTATTTAATTTTGTGTGTGTACTTCTAACATGTTTGGTTGGTAAAAAAAATTTTGTAAATTCAAATCAGAGAGCCTTCCGTTTCTGGAATGGATGTATTCTTGTGTCTATAAGGTAACAATAATATAATAAGATAACCTTGTTTGAAATGGGTTTGGCTAAAAGAAAATTTTGGTTTCGTCTATACTTCTAGGTACTTGTACCATATTGACTGGGTTAAATAGAATTGCATTACTAAAAAGAGACTAAAATACCATTTTCATTGACTAAAACTAGACTAAATGTCAACAGTTTTCGTCGACTAAAACAAGACTAAAATGTCATCGGTTTTCGTCGACTAAAACTAGACTAGACTAAAAAGAGTATGAACGTGACTAAAACTAAAAAAAAACTAAAATGACAGCTTCACACAAAGACTAGACTAAGACTAAAATTAAAACAAGCCACCAAAAACAACACTACTCGCCAGTGTGTGAGTTTGAGGCTAAGTTTAAGTTTAGCACATATATTTTCACTCGCCGAACACTCTGAGCGCTTCAGAGTTTCACTCTCCATCAAGCGATCTGTGATATTTTTCAGTTCATATGAAAGGACATGCAACACCTGTATTTGACGTACCGTGGACTCTAGTGTTTTCTTGATTTCAGCAAATCATATATATATTTATATATGTATGTGTGTGTGTATTTATGTGTGTGTGTATAATATATATTGTGTGTATAATATATGTATATATATGTGTGTGTGTGTGTGTGTGTGTGTGTGTGTGTGTGTGTGTGTATATATATATATATATATATATATATATATATATATATATATATATATATATATATATACATACACACACACAAACACACACACACAGAAAAATTAAAGGAACACTTTGAAAACACATCAGATCTCAATGGGGAAAAATATCATGCACGATATCTACACTGATATGGACTGGGTAATTTGTTAGGAATGAAAAGATGCCACATTATTTAATGGAAATGAAAATTATCAACCTACAGAGGGCTGAATTCAAAGACACTCAAAATTAAAGTGAAAAAAGGAAGCAGCAGGCTAGTCCATTAAGCTGAAATTTCATTGCAGCAACTCAAAATGGTATTCAGTAGTTTGTATGGCTCCCACGTGCTTGTATGCATGCCTGACAACGTCAGGGCACCCTCCTAATGAGACGAAGGATGGTGTCCTGGGGTATTCCCTCCCAGATCTGGACCAGGGCATCACTGAGCTCCTGGACTGTCTGAGGTGCAACCTGGCGACGTAAGATGGACCGAACCATAATGTCCCAGAGGTGTTCTATTGGATTTAGGTCAGGCGAGCGTGGGGCACATCTACTGCCCAGTCCAGCTCTCCTAGAGTAACTGCCTGTCTCCTGGAATCTCCTACATGCTCTTGAGACTGTGCTGGGAGACACAGCAAACCTTCTGGCAATGGCACATATTGATGCGCCATCCTGGAGGAGTTGGACTGCCTGTGTAACCTTTGTAGGGTCCAGATATATCCTCATGCTACCAGTAGTGACACTGACCCTAGCCAAATGCAAAACTAGTGAAAAACAATCAGAAAAGATGAGTAGGGAAAAAAATGTCAGTGGCCTCCATCTGTAAAACCATTCCTGTTTTGGGGGTTTGCCCATCTAGTGCACCTGTTAATTTTATTTACACCAAAGCAGCTGAAATGAATTAACAACCCCCTCTGCTATGTAACTGACCAGATCAATATCCCAGAAGTTTAATTTACTTGATGCTATACTCTGATTAAAAGTGTTCCTTTAATTTTCTTGAGAGAGAGAGAGATAAGAAGAGGAGAGGGAGGGGGGAGAGAAGAGAGATAGAGAGAGAGAGAGAGAGAGAGAGAGAGAGAGAGAGAGACACACACACACACACACACACACACAGGCAGGGAGAGAGAGAGAGAGAGACACACACAGACAGGCAGGGGAGAGAGAGAGAGACACAGACAGGCAGGGAGAGATAGAGAGAGAGAGAGAGAGAGAGAAGAGAGAGAGAGAGAGAAGGAGAGAGAGAGAGAGAGAGAGATGAGAGAGAGACACACACAGACAGGCAGGGGGAGAGAGAGAGACACACGACAGGCAGGGGAGAGAGAGAGAGAGAGAGAGAGAGAGAGAGAGAGAGAAGAGAAGAGAGAGAGAGAGAACAGACACAGACAGGC